>CAIGRF010221966.1:0-19302 GCA_903798235.1 Fraxinus ornus | reverse complement strand
ATACATAACGTGCCCGACAGTTGAATCTACTAAAGAATCTACTGTAGGCATTGGATATTCATCTTTGGGCGTTGCTAAGTTTAGGTTCCTGAAGTCTATACACACCCTGATCTTGCCATTCTTTTATAACACATGCACGATATTAGACAACCATTCAACGTACCTGGCCGTTTTAATGAAACCTGCTTTTAACAATCGTTCTATTTCTTTCTTTACTTCTAGCAACATATTAGGGGCGAAACGCTTAGGAAGTTGTTTATGAGGTTTAAAGATTGACTTAGTTGGTAACCTATGTTCAACTAAACTTCTCTAAACCAGGCATGTGTTTATATTCCCAAGCAAAGCAATCTCTATATTCTTTTAATAAAGCTATTAACTTGGTACTTACCTCTTCATCGAGCATCTGGCTGACGAATGTTAGATGATCTTTTCCTTCGTCGTCAATGTTCACCTTTACCAAAGGATCTTGTGCTTGAGCATGCCTAGGCTTTGTAACTCCAACCGTCTCCTCGTCCACTCTATTTGAAGATGGTTCTTCTTCCAAACAATCTACCTTGTTAACTTCTCGGCCAATGTTTTGCTCCAACTCAAACACTGCTATTTTATTTCTTAATGTCTTCATTGCTGCTTCCTCTTCTGTTCTTTCCTTACACTCTTTATTAAAAGCCATCAATTTGGCTTTGAAGGCCTGAATATCGACCATGTCCTTTTGCTAATGACAATTCAATCGACTTTTTTGGTTATCTTTTTGCCAATTACTGGCTCCTCAAGGGCCACTATATTTGGCCTCATTTGACTGAAAATTTCAGTAAGTGCATCTACTGAGAATGGTTCTTCGCTCTGTGCGACAATCTGAGTCTCTTCTCCATCTTGAACTACTATGACAGGTCCATAATTTCCTTCATACATGAAAATTTCCACCGAATTTGCTTATGCAACAAAAGGTCTATGATTCGCTTATATTACTTCCGCTTCACCTTTATCATTCCAGAAAACCATGCATTGATGGAGTGATGAAGGTATGCACGACTTCCATGAATCTAGTCTCTTCCTAGCAGTACATTGTAACTGGTTAGACCATCAATTACAAAGAAGACTGTGGTCCTAGTAGTTGTTCCCACAGTTATATCTAACGGCATAACCCTTTTAGCAGAAGTTGCTCCCCCGTTGAAGCTGGTAAGAATGACCTCTGTTGGGATTATATCGATGTCTATCTTTACAAATTTCCTCATCATTCTGGGCGGAATAGTATTGATAGCTGCCCCATTATCAATGAGTACCTTCGCTACTGGTACGCTATTTACCAAAGCTTTCACATACAGTGGCCTCAAATGCTTTGTCAACTTCATAGTTGGTCTCTTGAAGATAACTTTCTCAGCTGTACCTATCTCTACTTCCTGTTTATCATTTTCTACTTCATTTTTGTGCAGCAGGTCTACGTACAATACCTGGTCTTGATTTTTTGTTTTATTGGCACTTTCGCTATCTTTTTTCGACGTTTCAACTTCAATTACCCAACCAGTAGGAGGAGGTAGTATTTTTGGAGGTGACCCATATTTCTGCTCACGGGGTACTCTTATCCTTCTTTTTGGCATTCCATATAGTACATAGAAATCAAAGGAACGTCCAGATGGTTCGCCCAGAGGTCCACCTCGCGAATGCCTTCTTGATGCAGCTGCTTTAACAATGTGTTGCGTGATACCCCCCTTTTTCTTCTTTTTACTTCCAGGTCGATTTCCTCTTCCATATCTATCATGCTATCATCCTCTTCTTCACTATGTGTTGCTCGAGATGTTTGACCCTCTTCGCATTTCAGTACACATGCTTCTTCCTCATTTGTTTCCCCTTCCTCATCTTCATTCTGCTTGCTTTTGAACTCGTTAGCTAATAAATAATTGTTAGCCACAATAAGAGGTAAGGTACCAAACTGGATAGTGAGGGTTTGGTTTGGATCTTCTTCATCTTCGAGCTTCTCTCTTCGTTCAAATTTTGAGCTTCCAAAGGAGCTTTCTGGCGGCCCTTCTATTGAATCACCTATGCTAGCTTCTTTATCACCCTTCAAAGTATTTTGGTTAACTGCCTTAAACACTTTAGGCCCTTTAGGTCATGACAGTCCCTACTGCTGCCTCATCATTCGTCCATAGTTACGTTGGAAACTCCTTTGCTAAGTTCTGGTCATCTCGTTAAAGGACACCACTTTTACTGCATTGTACTGGAAGGAATGCCATACCTTTAGTTGGCGGGGATGCGACCTGAATGTTCTCCCGCTGTTTATCGGCATGAATTGCCTCTCACTGTTTATCGGCCTGAATTGTCTTTCAAAGGGCGTTCCCCATAAAATGGTAAATCATGTCCTTCGCCAAGTTGGACATTTGGAGCAACATTAGAGTGGTAGAGGTACAGCTGCCTTCCTAGTGTATCCACGTTCTCCTTCACTTCCCTGTTGCATCTGGTGTATAGCACACCTCCATCCTTCCTAGATTCATTTCTTGTGATTCGCTCAAAGAGATTGGAATGAGTTCTAGAACCTTCTTCTTCTCCGTCGTCTATGACTAACTTGAATTTTGGTAACCTACCTTGGATGCCCGATGCCACCATATCCACTCCAAGTGGCTGTGGGAAAGGATTTTCATCCACTGACATCTTCTTCTTTACTTCGAACATAATTCATCCTAATTCAATGGCATCTTGTAACACATGACGAAAAATCAAACAATTATTAGTCATGTGTGACCAAACGTTATGCCATTTGCAATATTTTTTACCCTTAATTTGTTCAAGGTCTGACAATTTATGTTTATCACTCAACTTGGTTTGCTTATCCTTATATAATTTGTCAAATATAAGGTCAGCCTTGGTCACATCAAATGAGAATACCCTAGCCTTTTTGTTTTCATCTTTTATATGCTCATTCTTTTCTATCATTTTAGATTTGGCCATTACAGGACAAGCATATGCCTTTCCTTTAACCAATTCGACCAAGCATATCTCAGCTTGATCGTCCTGTTCATTACCCACCATATGAACATCAAAGTTTGGGTCTTTATAATAAGTCCCTTTGCTAGAGTTTCTCATCTGTTCTTCTTCTCTCACCAGACGTTCATATCTAATCACGTTAGCACTTAACTGGAATAAGTCAGGAAATTTCCTATCTTGGAATTTCTTTTTCAAATCAAAACTTAAACAGCTTTGAGCGATTCTAACGAATTTTTTTCATGCAAAGGCACGAAATACTTACTCCTGGCTATTTTAAACCTCTAGAGGAAGTTTTCTGCCCTTTCATTTGGCAATTGACTTAAGTTCGCCAAATCATCCAAGGTAACTTTAGATTCAATTTTGTAAAACTGGGCGTGGAACAATTGTTCTAATTGTTTCCATGTTTGGACGGAGTTTGCTGGCAAATTAATGAACCACGAAAAAGTTACCCCTGTTAGTGAACTTGGGAATAGTCTAATCTTATGGTAGTCAGTTACCTCACCACACTATAATGTGAATCGCCCTACATGTTCTAAAGTAGAAACTTCTCCCATACCAGTAAATAATGAGAATTCTGGCACTTTATACCCTCTAGGCCACGGATATGCTTGGTTTACCCAATCAGGATATAACTTAGTATAAGTCGGCCTGGTAAAAGGTCGCATCCCAAAAGCCATTTGATTTTGTACTATTTCTGCAATTTGATTCCTCAACTTAACGTTGGGGTCATATGAGACTCATATAGGCTGATTCATTAGTGGGATTGCCTGAGGTATGATATTTGGTAGTTGGTTTGTGGCAGGAATACCGTTACCTAAACCATTGTTAGCGTTAATTTGGGCATTCCCACCATCAATAGCCCACATAGCGTTCTGTCCATTGATTTGGACATTATCTCTTACATTTGGGTTACCCACCAAATTTGGTGTTCCATTGCTGGCATTTAAATTAGTCATTCCACTACCTCCCTGGTTTGAAGTAGAGGGTCCAAAGGGTGGTTCTGCTACTTGATTTGGACTTAGGTTTAGGGAATTATACCCTACAACTGTCTTGACTGAAAGTGACTCCCTATGTTCGACATCATTGGTTGACACATTTGGCCTACTAATTTATTCATGACTTCATTCAAATTGTTTAACTGTTTGGCCATGTTATCATAATGTGCACTTCCACTTTGGATAAACATTTCCATGTTATGAACATTTCGTAAGTTTACCTGCTCAACGACATCTTGGGTGAGTTCATTTAACAATGCGCACATGGTTCGAGGACTCAATTCCGTCATTGGTTCGTAACAACTTTGACTTTGTCCATCTGTTCCTGGAGAGTTCTACTGCTCCTTATATCACTCGATTACAGACTGGACCAGTCCCTGGCTTGCTGACTCTTTATCAGAGTTTCTATGAGGCATATTGCTTTCACTTTTGTATCTTCAACACTAAAGGTCCCACTGGGCATGCCAAATTGTTTCGCGCGGAAAGTCGGGCCTCGCTAACAATTAGAGAAAAACTCAGACGATTGTGTAAGGAACAGACCTCTTGAGACAAAGTTCCAAAAAATGGTATTTTATTGAAGATTCACAATGGATGAGAAAACAAAATGCCTCCAATGGGCGCAAACACACAGAACGATTGAAGGTTAAATGCAATGAAAATAAAGATGATGAAAATTACATAGTCTCTGTTCGAGTATGTTTGATTTCGGGGTCTTCTTCTATACCTTCTCTTCTCTTTTATACTTCTTGGACAACTGTTGTAGAACCGCCTGAAACTACTAGTCGTCCTGTAACTATCCACGTTCTTCATCATGGCTGACTTATCATGGAACTTCTGTTTCTAACTGCCGTCATTACCTCCACTATCAGACTGCTAATAACTGGTGTTTCCTCAGTCGTGGGGCATGATGAGATTGCCCTTTAATTGCTTTGGTAATCGTTGGTTGAAATAACACTATGTCCGAATTCTGGGCGTTCCGTAAGCTTTGCCGATAATAATGCTGTCGCCTTGAGTATTTAAATAATACCGACCCAGAGCTTGGGCGTCCTATAGATTTGGGCGATGATGGGCCTTCATTGCATAACTCTGTGTTGAGTCTTTTTCCACAGTTTTTCTTAGGCTTATCTTTCAAATCTCCTATTTGGGACTCCACCTCTTGGGCCACATTTTTATGCGTCAACACTTATCATATAAACTTTCCATCGCTGGTGAGAACATGTAATCTACGAGGTTCTAAGAGAAAAATATTGATATAATAGTAAGAAAACAAAAAACGTGAAACCAATTCCAAGTCAACTATTTAAATTAATAGAATAATATCATGGAAGTGAGTGACAAGGGAAATGATTCAAATGAACCAGTTTGAAATATGTATCATACGAATTTAATATGCTTCCTTGAATCCTCATTGAAATTCATAAACAAATGCAATGTTTCTAATAATTTGGGTGTAAGCTTATGGGTTTACTAATAGCATTATCAAAATGAAATTTGTATTTTTTCTTGTTTTTCAGCAATAAGTCACTTACTGACATGGTAGAATAGAAGTTGGGTTTTTTCAGGCGTTTGGCTTTCTCGTCTTGGTTTTTTAGGGCTGACAAAAAAGTCAAATGTTGAATATAATTATATGAACTACGTAAAAGAGAAAGATGGAGCACTTTGTTTATTATTCGAAGCTTGTACAGGGTTTAAAAACAATTGGAAATGCTTCTCTCTATCGTTTTTTAGTCTCCATGGATTTTTTTTATTTTTTATTTTTTTTCTTTAATTTCTGTCAACTTGACTTGTCTTGTTAATTGAGGATCCACCTGAAGTTTGTTGTTGCTTGCTTACCCTATTATACTATCTGATACAACCTTGTCATGCTTGTGCCTCACGGTTGCTGAATGATGACACCATGAATAACGGACTATGTATCTTATTGATACTATTGCATTTTTTCTTTTCAAAATTAGGATTTGTAAATGGAAGATTTGATAAGCTTTCTAAGCTAGCCTGTTTTTGAATAATACATTGGAGCACTATATGTGGACTTTGTAAATTGTAATTTTAACTCACTACCGTTTAGGTGCTGCTTCGTGACCCATCCGATGACAATGTTACTCCGGTTATAGAAGAACTACGAAGGCGGCTAAAACCAGTAAGTGCTAATCATGAAGATCTCGGAGATGGCAAGGAATTTGTTGTGCAACATGATACTGAAGAGGGTGAAGAGGATGGTATTTCTTATATTCTTGTGATTCCTTTTGTTTAAAGGTTATTGCCTGTTGCATAAGTTACTGATTGTCACTTTGATTGATAAATATAAATGAGTACTCCTTCCAGTTTTCCTTTCTATCTTGTTAGATTTCCCTTCTTCTTTGTCAAAACAATCCATTTCTCATTTTATGTATGGAGTCTACAATACTACCTAATGATCTACATGATTCCACGCAGACTCTCCTTTTGAGTTTCAGGCTCTGGAAGTGGCATTGGAAGCCATGTGTAGTTTTCTTTCTGCCCGCACTTAGAGGTGTCAATCCGGGTGGTCCGAGTCGGATCGGCCCGCCAACATATGAGCCCGGTAACGATCTGCTTGAAAAAAAAGCCCGCCCGCTACGGGTTCCGGGCCGGTTCCGGGTTGGCCCACAATTTTGGACTACAACCCAGGCCCGCCCGCTGACCCATCCGGGTCGAGCCCATGCGGGTTATGGGTCGCGATTTGTTCCGATTTGCCCGTATGATTGTATAAATAAAATTATAAAAATATAGAATTTTTCATATATATAGCAAATTTTTTTTTTTTTTTTTACCAAGAAATGTTTACATAGAATTCAAATTTAATATTACATGAATTATTTATAACTTTATAAAATTTAATTTAATTTAAACAAATAACAACTAAATGCATTTCTAATTACTATTATCAAATATTTATAGTATAAGTACATCCCAACTAGGTTGGTACTGACTTCTACTATAATTTGTAGTTTAAGTATATCCCAANAATTTTATACGTGATTCCATATTGTTCGATTTGGAAACAATTTCCAAAATCTTTAATTTGCAAGAACCAATCTTATACAATTTTATTTAACTCAGGGTCATAAGTGACAATATGCAAGAAGCAAAACTTCATTTAACTCGAGCAACAATTTAATTTCATTTGAATTGCAAAAACTATTAGAATCCCATATTGCTTAGGAAAATATAAATGATCCACTTAATAAGTTGAGGACAATGCTATCTTAATAAGCCGATTTTATTAGGTGGAGTTAGACCCAATATTCCTAACATGGTATCAGAGCTAAGCCCAATTATGCAATGTTGGGTGCCACCCAATGTCGATTTGTTCACAGTTGTTTGACATGATCCACGTGTGCGTGAGGGGGCGTATTAGAATCCCACATTGCATGGAAAAATATAAATGATCCACTTAATAAAGTGAGAGCAATCCTCCCCTAACAAGCCGATTTTGTTAGGTGGAGTTAGACCCAATATTCCTAACATGGTATCAGATCCTATTATGTTTCAACGAGCGATTCGATCCTGTTAATACTCTAAAATGAGCACATGAATTTCAAGATTGGTCTGCTCAAATGAGCCACCATCTTGGTGGGGCATTTTAAGGGATATATATCTCACATCAGTAAATGATGTTGACACAGACCAATTAATAATGATTTTGGACTACTCCTCTTAACAAGATTGACCTTTTAAAATGGATCTCCAAATCTTAACATATCCAGCTTTAGATATGCTTACATCAAAGGTGTATTTCTTTTGCTGTCCTTTTTTTGTTAAATTTACAACTATCTTAGCTTTTAAATGGAACGGATCAACTATTAGGTTTGCTCTGTACGTCAGATGTTACTGATCTAACCTAGAAAAGATTTTCACCACATGCTTGCAGAATTTGTTTTGGTATCTGCTGCATCTGACCTTAGCATAGTGCTCATCAATGGTATTGGTAGTAATTGGTCTCCAGTATAGCTAGAATACTCCTTCATTTAATACTTAGAACCTTAATGTAGTGAAACTTTTCGAATGGACCTTCAATATTTATGGAATTTTAGTACAAGTATGATAGCATCTATTTAAATTGCAGATCTCTTGTGAATAGATATATTTTTTTACTTCTTTTTTTTTCCCTTGTCCTTTTATTTTTCTATGTCTTTTGTAGTTTCTTTAAGGATCTTCTAGTGTCTTCTACTAATTCTTTAAACTACTGTAATTGTAGATTAGTAGCCATAACTTAGACAGAGTCCGCAAAATTGAAGAGTCGAATGACAAGGCTGCCAGTGTGCAAAAGGTGGTACTTTTCCTCCATCCCAAAATTTTTGTGAAGAGTTGCACAAATTTCACTGTTTATTGTTCGAGTTGTTTTTTCGCATATTTACCAACATCTACATATGCAGTGAAGGATTATAGTAATGGTCCGTTTGATTGCAAAGGTGGTAAATTGGTGGAAAGAAAATATTTTACTGAGAATTGAATTGCCTAGAATTTTTTTTACTGGGAATTGTAATTAATTGTGTTTGATTGGTATAATTTTCTACCTGGAAAATGTTGAAAGTTTGGTGTCCGTTTGGCTTCGTTTTTTATAAAAATTTTCCATTTAAGTGATTATTTTTTNTAAAAAAAAAAAAATTTAAAAATTAGAAAAAATTACCATACCGAATACCATTCGTTCGACTTTGTTTTGCATAGAAATTGTCAACAAAAGTGAAAATTCTTTTTACAATGACTGATAAAATTTGTTACGATTGCTTAAAAAAAAAAGGAAAAAAAAAAAGAAGGACAGATTACATGGAAAACCATTTTTCCACCTAAATGGTGGGAAAATGAATTCAAGGATTTGGAGGAAAATGTGAGTGTGTGAAGGAGAGTAAGAATTTCAATTCCCTAGAAAAAAAGTCTATCAAACACATGAATAGTGGGAAAGTGGAAAATATTTTCCATTTTTCATGGAGTTGGGTGGCTATCAAACACACCCAAATTTCCTCGCTTACAGTTGTCCTGGTGGGCAATTATGCATTTCTTTTATCGTGCATGAGATGATTCCGTATTCCATACCTTACAAATTGTAAATTTTTTATCCCCTATCCCTATTTGGTTTGGCTAATTAAAAACAGATTTTTCTACATTTTAATGGTTTGGTTTAAAAATGTGGCCAGTAGGCTTAGAACATCATCCTGATGGAAAATTAAGAACTTTTATCAGATTAGGGTACTTTTGGCAATTAAATATGGCATAATACGAAGATATAAAGAATGTCCAACAGAGTAAGCATAAAACAGAATAGTTGCATAAACTTACAAATCTTTTACTCAAATATTAGAACGTTGCACCCCTTTCACCGAGTAGTAGAAAACAGGAAAGCAGAAGCTGCAAATGACACATTCTGTGATCGCAAGTCCTAGTGAATGTTCTAACACAGAGTACAACCCGGTCATGAAAGCAATTACCATCGCCCCCATGGCAACAATAACAAGCATTGCAGCAGCACCAAAATACGACATAACAAGCCCCGAATCGGCAGGTCTAAGGACTGTAATGAAGTAGAGAAAAACAGCCGTAGCAGAGCAAACCATAGCGAATGTATCTGTTATAATGAACGCTTTAAAAGCCGCTTTTCTTAATAAAATTGCCAGGCCTTTGTTCGGGCCATCATTTCCGTCATACCCACCTGGAATGGTGAATCCGGCAGCAAATGCAACTGTTGTTATGAGAGCAGCCACTACAATATGAGTGTCGCATATTTTTCTGTAATCAAATCCTACCCCCTTTTCTTTCATTTCAAGATAAGATTTCTTAGGCAGCGATATTTCACGAATTTGACGATCCCAGGAATACAAACGAGCACCTTTAGCCATTAATTCGTCCCGTACGCCAGACTGCATTGTGTCAAACAAAGGAGTTGAATCAGAGACAAAAAGATAAACTAGAAAAAAAAGAAAAAGAAAAATTATCCATGAGCGGCATTGTCTGTGGACTGTGGTAGACACTTTTGTTAGACACGGAAACTTCACTTCTGGTATCCTTATTTTCCATCAAGAAATGTTTAGTACACATATTATAGACAAGATTTTAACGTATTTTTCTTCTTTAATACTGTCATGAACTGTAGTTTTTCCAACCAAAAAACAAGCTAGTCCTAAAACCAATAATAGGAAAAGAAGGTATGTCCTCTGTCATTTCATTTCGAGCATCACTTGTTTTAGAAATCTCACTAGTTCGACTTGAATAAATTTGAAATTTACTATTTTGGTCCTGATTTTTTGAAAAATTTCAAAAAAGTCCTCTTAGTTTTTTAACTTTTGCCCCCACAAATTAATTTTTTTAAAAATTTGCCCCCATGATTATGTTTTTCTGGCTCCGCCCCTGAGGATAGTAACTCATTCCTTTAGCACTTTCAAATTGTTTTTCCACGTTGTATAAGAAATAAAGTGAAAGTTAAGTGGTTTCATTCAGAAAATAAAAAATGAAAACTAAAAGAATTGAAGGGAGATTATCTTTACCCGTCTCATTGAATCATCGGAACGCATTATCACATCAAGAGGCGTCATATTTTTCTCGTTCACAGCATTCTTGTCTGCTAGTGGATGGTGTACAAGTTTACGGCCGAAGAAGTCAAAAGACGCAGCATATGTGTGGAGGGGTGTATTTCCCCCTGCATCTTTTTGGTTAATGAGGTTGCCAACCCATGATTTTTCCATGATAAAATCAAATGCTTCTAGTTGTTCGAATTGCACGGAAATGTGTAGAATATTTCGGCCATCTCCAGTAACCATCTCCCAGCAATCGGGACAATATGCTAAAATCACTTCCATTATCTTTACGTTCCCCTCACAAGTTGCAACATGAAAAGCTGTCTTATTGTTATCTTTTTCTGCAACTATGTATGCTATTGATTTATCAGCCTTTAATAGTTCCTCTGCTACTTCATTGGATCCACGTAGTGCAGCATAATGGAGAGCACTCCACCCAAAATCATCTACTTCCGTTATTATAGTTGGATGTTTTTCCAACAACTTTTCTGAGATTCCTGCATCCATCAAATTTTGAGTGAGCATTAGGCATTAGCTAGAGTGCAATAAAGCAGTTCTCATGCAGAAAAAAGCATGTACTAGAATGATAAGTGGTTGATTCATATAATGAAATCAAATCAAAATTCCATAACAACTCCTAAATAAAAAATATATATAATTAAAAAAAGGTTTTTATTGAAATTGGAGTATTGACTAAGACTACATTAAAAATTCACCTTGAGTATTAGCAAGGCCACATGAGCAAGGCCAACTCCCTTCAGCCTATATTAAGTTCCAAGAGCATATTCTTCTTAAAGAACAAAGAGTTGCTACTATAAAATTAAAAACTTACCATTCCAATTATATAAAGCCACATCATGTAGAGCAGTTTTTCCTTCTGGTCCACGGTAATCCGGCAAGGGGCAATATGTCATTAAATAATCCGTGCATTTAAACAAGATCTTATTAACTGCAAGAAAAAGTGGAGTTTCCATTGCATTATTTGCTATATTTGCAATTTCAGGGTCTTCTTTTATCATCAAATTGACCATAGATGGACGATTATTACTTATAGCCTCATGCAGTGCAGTGTTTCCATGTATATTTTTCGATGCTAGCAACCTTTTGAGTTTTTCGTCTACGCCTCCGGCTTCAAGCTCTCTATCTAATCTCTTCGCGAATTCCATCATCGCTTTCCCAACATTCTCCATGCCATTTCTTGCGGCAACGTGAAGCGCGGTCTCACCATCTGAGTTCACTTCATAGAGTAAGGATTCATTTGTCTTGAGGATTTCTGATGCGCATTCCCCGGAGTTGTTGAACTGGACTGCAACGTGAAGTAAAGTATTCTTCTTTGGTGTCAATTGAGTGGTGCTGATAAGTTCCTTCTTTTCTCTCATGGCATTAACATTGCCCTCTTGTACAGCTTTATACAAACCAGGATCCATTGAGATTGTTCTCTCGTTTGATAGCACCACACTTCACAAAAACAAAATTCGTTATGAGCAGGATTGCAAGTGAGCTTAGTGCATTTATAGACCGTCTTGAAGAATTATTAAGATTTGTACTTTTACTACTTATAAGAATTATTATATGAATTACAAGAGCAGAAATGAGTTGCACAGTATCTAATTTAGCATTTTTTAATATTATGTAAAGTTGCACAAAATCCAAACGAAGAATCACAAAATCGATCTTTATTATAGGACTGGGGTCCAGGCGAGACAAAATCTGACATTATTATTATGACCATATAAGAGAATTAGTTGAGTTAGGTTGCCAGCTGCAGAGAGTTAGTTTACCAGCTGTATTTTTCCCGCCATTTTCATTTCCTTATCCCTTTAATAGTTAATACCCTAAATAGTCACTGAACTTTGTCAAGAATTTTCAGGAGGTCACCAACTTCAAAACTTCCCTAAATATTCACTGAACTTCAAAATTTCCCTAAATAGTCACTGAACTTTGCCAAAATTTCCCAGAAGGTCACCAAACTTTGCAAATTGGAGCCCCATACATCAATTGATCAATGTCCCCCTAGGAACTTTTTGCAAAGTTGAGTGACTATCTAAGGAAGTTTTGAAAAAGTTCAGTTACTGTTTATGGTAGTTTTGAAGTTCAGTGACCACCTAGGAAGTTTTTGGAAGGTTCAGTGACTATTTATGGAAGTTTTGAAATTTGGTGACCTCTTGGGAACTTTTGACAAAGTTCAATGACTATTTACGATATTAACCCTCTATTTAATGTACAAACTTTTCACTTCTTCATTTTTGAGATGAATAACATCTTCAATTCAATTCTTCATTCTCTCAATTGTAATATGGTATCGAGAAATTCGAAGAGAACTGAACTACGTGATTTCCTTCCTCTGCGTTTTTCCTTTCATTCGCATCTTTGTTCATCGTCTTCTCCTAATTATTCTATAATTTTTTTATTCCTACTCAATTTCAGCTCAAATCTGTTATTAATTCCTTGTTCATACCGTAATGGAGCAAATCATTTTTGAAGGTGGATCTGATTCAACGTTTGCTTCAAACAAATCCATCATTGATGAACCTTCTAGTCCATATTTCCTATACAATTTTGATAGCCCTGGTTTGGTGCTGGTGACTCAATAGCTCACAGGAGAGAACTATAGCTCCTGGAGTCGCACGATGACCATCGCGTTGTCAGTCAAGAACAAACTTGGCTTTGTTGATGGATCCATGAAGAAACCGGAGAATAATGAAGTTGATCTAGTGAACTCATGGATTAGAAACAATAACATGGTGATATCTTGGATCCTCAACTCTGTTTTGAAGGATATTTCTGCCGGTGTGATCTATGATTCTTCAGCATATGAGATCTGGAACGATCTCAAGGAGAGATTTCAGCAAAACAATGGTCCAAGAATTTTCCAATTGAAGAAGGAACTGATGAATTTAATGCAAAATCAGAACACAGTGAGTGTGTTTTTCATCAAACTCAAAACTATATGGGAGGAATTGACTAATTTTCGACCAAATTGCAGCTGGGGAAAATGTGTCTGTGGTGGTGTTCAAGAATTGACTAAACATTATAAAATGGAGTACATCGTGGCATTTCTCATGGGATTACATGATTCATTTTCCCAAGTGAGGTAAAATTCTTCTAATGATCCTGTACCATCAATTAATAAGGTGTTCTCACTGATTTCACAAGAAGAAATCAGAGGAAAATACACACAGCTTCAATTGATGTTGCTTCAGATGCAGGAGCTGCCTTTGCTTTCAAATCCGATAATAGTAGAGAAAGTTTTAACTTTGGTTTTCGAAGTGCACTCGACAACAGGAAAAAGGATAGGCCATATTGTACCCACTACAAATATCATGGACATTCTATTGACAAGTGTTACAAAATCACCAGGATTCAAGTCTAAGCCAAGAGATAATTTTCAGCATTTTTCTAAAAATAACACTGTTAATCAAGTTTCTGTTCATTCACAGATCAAAGAGAAGCCCATGGATCAACAAACCTGTGTTGACAAAATCATGCAGAACTTGAGCCTAACCAGTACCAACACCTGATGACAATGTTATCTACTCAATATATATATAAATCAGTTAACTAAACTTTGATCAAAGGACATATGGATTGTGGACTCAGGTGCTTCAAGACATGTATGTTCCATTGCAGCTGCTTTTACAAATTTGAGACATGTCACTAATTCAAACATCACTCTGCCTAACCATACATGTATACCTGTCAGTTTATGTGGTTATGTGAAATTAGGGCCTGATTTGATGCTGCATGATGTGTTGTTTGTGCCACAATTTAAGTTCAATTTGCTGTCAGTAAGTTCATTAACCATTGGATCTCACTTCAGTGTGCAATTTTTTCATGATCAATTCATAATCCGGGAAGTTTCCACCAAGAGTTGATTGGCAAGGGTAGCATCATACAAGGCCTATATGTACTGAACACGAAAACCTTTACTTCTATTTTTAATGTTTTTGTTAATTCAGTTTCTGCATGTGTGTGGCAAAACAGACTTGGACACCTTTCATTCAAAATATTAGATGTACTGAAGGTCAATTGCTATATGATTCTGAAATTTCAAATAAACATTTACCTTGCTATATATGTCACTTGGCAAAACAAATGAGATTGCCTTTTGATTTGCATAACATTTCAAGTAAGGTTTTTGAGCTAGTGCATTGTAATATATGGGGTCCATATCACGTGACTTCTCATTCTGGCTGCAAGTATTGATTGACACTAGTGGAAGATCATTCTAGGTTCACATGGTATATATGTTAAGATAGAAATCTGATGCTATAAGGATTGTACAGCAATTTTCCAGCTTGGTTGCTACACAGTTTAATGCTACCATTAAGGCTTTTAGATCTGATAATGCAAACGAGTTATCATTCAAGGACTTCTTTGCTGAAAATGGGGTCATTCACCAATTCAGTTGCGTTGGAAGGCGTAAAAAAACTCTGTTGTTGAGCATAAGCACAAACATATCCTTAATGCAACACGTGCTCTCTTCTTTCAATCTCGAATTCCAATTCATTTTTTGTCAGAATGTGTTCTCACTGCAGTACACCTAATCAGCAGAACACCAGCTCTTATTCTACATCACAAAACTCCTTTTAAATTGCTATATGGGAACAAGGCAGATTATTCTTACCTCAGGGTCTTTGGCTATTTAGCCTTTGCCTCCACACTTAATGCCCATAGGATAAAATTTCAACATAAGGCCAGAATGTGTGTTTTCTTAGGATATCCTCCAGGATTTAAAGGATTCAAACTCCTTGATGTTGTTTCAAAACAAATTTTCATTTCTAGGGATGTCATTTTCCATGAAGACACGTTCCCTTTCCATTCTATTACTAATGGTCATCAATTATCAAACCCATTTCTTGATTTGGTTTTACCATCTTCCTCTTTATCTGTTCCACAAGATATGTCAAATATTCAAACATCTTCTCTTGCTAACATTTCTGATGATCTTGATGTTCCACCGTCTATTCCTGAACTCCCACATCATACTCCAATCATCATTGAAAACTCCCAATCCATTGTACCTTCTATCTCTAATATTCAAAAATCCCACAGAGTCTCTAAGCCTCCATTTCATCTTGAAGACTTCCACTGTAATTTGCTTCCATATAACTCACACTCTCTGTCATTCCCTCCTAACCATATTGGACATTTTATTTCTTACAACAATCTTTCCAATCCACATAGACACCTCATAATGAACATCTCATTTCAATCTGAATCTCCATACTTCAATCATGCAGTCAAGTTCCCTCAATGGCGAGATGCCATGAAGAATGAATTAGAGGCTTTGGAATAAAATAACACTTGGTCTATTGTACCTTTACTTGCTGGAAAATATCCAGTGGGGTGCAAATGGGTCTACAAGAACAAGTATAACTCTGATGGTACTTTGGAAAGGCACAAGGCACGCTTGGTTGCAAATGGTTTCACTCAATAAGAAGGATTGGACTATTTTGACACATTTTCAACAGTGGTTAAGGCTGTTACTATCAAGGTTTCGATCACTCTTGCAGCTTCTTAGAAATGTCATTTAATTCAGATCAATATCAACAACGCTTTTCTAAATGGTGACTTGTTTGAGGAGGTTTATATGGACTTGCTTCTTGGCTATGACCTTATTAAACCTCTCAAACATGGGACGAAATTGGTCTGTAAGCTACACAAATCATTGTACGGTCTTAAGCAAGCTTCAAGATAATGTAATTCCAAGTTTTCTAGTTCTATCATCCAAAATGGATTTACCCAATCCAAAGCGGATTACTTTCTCTTTACAAAAGGTTCAGGAAATAATTTCATAGGTTTATTAGTGAATGTTGATGACATAATCATCACTGGACCAAATATACAAGTTATTAATGAGATGAAAGATTTTCTAAATTTTCAGTTCAAACTTAAGGACTTGGGGTGTTTAAAGTACTTCTTAGGGATTGAATTTGCTCGAGCATCTTTATGGATAGTCATCTCACAAAGAAATTATACTTTACAGGTGGTTGAAGATGCAGGCTATTTGGATTGCAAGCCTGCTAATAGCCCAATGGATTCAAGAATTAAACTTAGATTACATGAATGTAACTTATTGCCAGACACATTGTAATACAAGAAATTGATTGGAAGGTTGATATATTTGACCCTCACTAGGCCAGACATCACATTCACCGTACACAAATTAAGTCAATATATGTCTCAGCTAAGGCTACCTCATCTCAAAGCTAATCATCGCTTACTTCGCTACTTGAAAGGAAGTCCTAGCCAAGGACTCTATTTCTCTCCAGCTCCTGTTATGCTTGTTAAGATTCGACCATTTTTTGATGCTGACTGGGGCTCATGCTTTGATACACGAAAGTCTACTACTGGTTTCTGTATATTCGTTGGTGATTCGTTGGTTGCTTGGAAATCTAAACGCCAATCTACCATTTCTCGTTCATCTATTGAGGCAGAATATAGGGCCCTTGCAGCTACAACCAGTGAAATTATATGGATCAAGCAACTACTGACAGATTTTCAGGTTGAAGACAACTATCCTGCGGTGGTCTATTGTGATAATCTTGCTGCTATTCAAATTTCAAATAATCCAATATTTCACGAACAAATGAAGCAGATAGAAATTGACTGCCACTTCATTCGAGAGAAAATTACAGATGGGGCAATTAAATAGCTTCCGATCAGATCACAGCATCAGCTCGCAGACGCATTCACTAAGCTTTTACCTACATCGACACATGTTCCATTGATGTCCAATATGTGTGTGAAAAACATTTATCGCACATCTTGAGGGGGCGTATTATGACCATATAAGAGGGCTAGTTGAGTTAGTTTGCCAGGTGTAGAGAGTTAGTTTGCCAGCTGTATTTTTCCCGCCATTTTCATTTCCTTATCTATTTAATGTATAAATATTTTACTTCTTCTTTTTTGAGATGAATAATATCCTCAATTCAATTCTTTATTCTCTCAATTGTAATAATTATCAAAGGACTGGGGTCCAATTACTTGCAACACATTATACTACGGTCTACGTATCACATGTTTCTCAAGTGTTCATAATCTATTATATTTTTAGTTCTTTATTAATATTATTAGTGGACATCAAATTTAGCAGGGTGCAAAAAATTCAGCAGATAACGATAGGCCAACTTATCAAGCAAAACAGTGACAAATGCCTCCACAAAGACTTCGCCAGTAGCCATTGTTATCTTTTATTTCAAAACAAAAAGCAAGAGATGAGAGAGATCAATTCAATGCAAGAGAGGTTGAATAGATATCAAAACAAAATGCTGATGGGTTTCTTATAGGGCTGGACGTGGTCCGATTCGGTTCGATTTTAAAGAGAATCGAACAGAACCAATTTTTTTTGGGTATTTAGTAAATGGAACCATCGGGTCCAAATATAATTATGGAACCGTTCAGGTTCGGTTCGGTTCAGTTCAGTTCTGTTTCGTACCATAATTATTTTTTTTAACATTTAGAACAACACTACATAAATACACCTAAAGACGCGTTCAATCTTAGCTTTTACAAATTAATGTAGTCTAATTTAATAACATATAAATAACAAGTTGTCCAATAAGATTAATTTTCAAGAGAAACAAATACCAAAAAGTAGATACTAATACTAATCACCTAATTAGTTGCTAGCTAGACATGGACTTAGGAGTTGGAGCATTAATCACCTAATTAGTTAATTTGTTTAGAAAAATTAAAATAATTTGATTTATCCAATATAAAAAATTAAGAAATTTAGAAAGATTTTACCTAATTAGTTAATTAGTTTAGAAAAATTAAAATAATTTGATTTATCCAAAATAAAAAATAAAGAAATTTAGAAAGATTTGGTTCTTATTCAGTTCTTGGTCTAGAATCGAGAATCGAATCGAACCCGTCGGTTCTCGATTCAGATACCCGTTTGGGTATTTAATTTAAGAATAACCGTTCAATTCAATTCAGATTCGATTCCGATTAGGTTTGGTTTAGACTTTTTGCCCAACCCTAGTTTCTTGTACAACTTTGACATCTTTTCGTTTTTGGGAAATGCATTTGTAGGGCTAATACCCTCAACAGTCACTGAACTTTGCCAAAAGTTTCCTATATAGTCACCGAACTTCAAAATTTCCTTAAATAGTCACCGAACTTTGCAAAACTTCCCTATATAGTCACTCAACTTTGTAAATAGTTCCTAGGGGGTCATTGAACCATAGGGATGGCAATTCGAACTGTGAAAACCGAAAATTGTGGTTAACAGAACCGAATGGGGCGAAAAAAACCGAACCAATGGTGCAATGGGGTGGTTATGATTTTGATTTTAATCAACCGCTTCATTTAGGGTCAGGTATGGTATTTAGCTATGGTGCACCAAACCGAACCGATTACCTGTTAAAAAAAAAAAATTGGACAAATGGACTTTCCATTATTATTTCTCAAAATTAATTGGGCAATTATTTATTTATTTTTTATTTTTTGGCTTCCTAAAATTCTGACTCAATTAATATTAACTAAAACTTAACCCAATAAGCAAGGCCCAGCCCACTGCCCAATTGGCCAATTCAATGTCAAATTGTCCTACTGCCCATATTATTAATTAAAATTTAAAACCCTTGCCCTTGGTCCCTTACCCAACCCAGCTAATTAAAGTAGAAGAGAAGACCAAATCCCTAATCTTCCACCCAAATCCGCCGCCGATGGTCGAACTCGGTGGTTCTTTTAAAATTAGCCAAGTCAAAGGAGGCAAATTCAACTTTGACTTTTCCACTCTTCAATATTTCACAATTGGCCTAATGGTATTCAAAAGATAAAAATACCCTTAA
>CAIGRF010221956.1:5454-17773 GCA_903798235.1 Fraxinus ornus | reverse complement strand
ACTCTGAAAGACCTATTAACTATAATATAGGATATATCTTTCAAATATAGAAAGAAAGGGTAAAATAGTATTTTTATAGTATCAATTTTATATTATTAAAAATCCTTGTGAGTGTCTCGTAAGGATCTGATAAAATCCTTCTGGTAGTGTAGCGTGATCCTACTATCCATTCCGCTATGCTTAAACAATTTTGAAGATGTGATGATATGGCATTATGATAACAGGGGCAACTACTTAGTTTGTAGGGATTATAAGTGCTTGTTGATCATGTTGTTTCGACTAGGCTCTAGTTATCCAGTCTTGAAAAAATGGTGGACAGCATTTTGGAAAGTCCCGGGCTCCCGGCTTCTCCCAAGGTTCGTAATTTTTTTTATTTTTATTTTTATTTTTTGACGAGTATTCCATGATACGTTACCTACTAAAGACAATCTTTTTTGATGAAACTAAATTTTGCTGAGGGTTGTGCATGGTGTAGGTGTACAGAAATTATGACGCATGCACGGTTCACTTGCATTTTGGAGAAACATATTTGGAGGAAGGCGAGATGGTGACATTTTATCGAGTGTGCACTGGGTAAACCTCGATCCATGTGCAGTAGCCCGCAAACCACACATGAGAGATAAACCGCACTAAAAATGGATCCACTTAAACTGAATAGTGATGCTTCGATTTGCTTGGGTTTGTGAGTCATTATTATCAACATGGGGAGGTGGTCACATTTGCGGGAGCGCCGCTTTTTTGAAATGGCCACGTCGAAGACCATATTCAACACATGGACCAAATTTATTAATTATTCATCACAATGACCTTTTTAACATTATAAAAGAAGAACATACCCTTCATTTCAAAATTAAAAAGCAAGATTTCCCCCCGGACCATCGACCCGGACTACTTGGACCAACCGAACCCTGACCATGGATCATTCGGATCCCTAGACCTCGTTAACATATAACAAATCTACTGTGATTTTATCATAAATTTGAATTTCTTCAACATAATAAAAGAATTCTTTCTTTAAATCTTTGAATATTAAAGTTAAAAACATATTATCCATCAATATTATAAGCAAAAAAATTTCGAATTTAACCAAATAATATGAAGAAACCTTAAATATTGAGATGGAGATAGAGATGAAAAAACTTTGAAGATAGAGATGAAGAAGATGAATAAGCATTAAAGAACAAGAAATGACAAGAATTTCAAATTCTCAACGTTCAAAATTGAGGTAAAATGGGTATTGTTATTTCTGTAAATTTTTTACTATTTTTTTACTCAAGATTTGATCAAAGGCCATTGTGGAAAAGTGGTCGGGTCAACCGCCCATCTACCACCATTTCCACTTTGCGGGAGGGGTTTGCATTAGCTAATGAGATGGTTTTATTGATAACAGAAGTCCAGTGTTATTCGAAGGATTTCAATTTGTTCTGAAAGCTTCTATTTTGTGTGATATTGTGGTTGAGCTCAAATTTATATAATCTTTAGTTGTTTCAAATTAAAAAATAAAATAAAAATTAAGTAACTTTGTCTTCATTTGAAAATTTATAAATAATTTGTAAATAGGAATAGAAATGGATTCCACAAAAAATGTGGATAATACTGAATAGTAATTCTAAATGTATGATTGAATTAACATATCAATTTATATTTTTTTATACAAATGGAGGCCTTATTTTAAGCTTAGCCAAACACAACTCTACATATACGGATATAAGATATTACACTTGACAGCCCAACAATAGTATCTGTATTCGAGTAATGCAACATTAAATTACTTATTTAATTAAATATAATAATTCATGACCTATTAGAAGTTGGCGATCAAAATCACCAAGGCTAGATAGGATTATTCACGGTATTCCGACAACGTTCGGAACTGTCCAAACACAACCTTCTTTGGTATACAGAAATTTTTTTACAAACATTATACAAACAACACACATATGATGGGGTCTGCACAAATTTTTTTTTTTAATGCATGTGGAGCCGACCCTTGTGAGGGCTGTGAAGCCCACTGTGAAAATTCTTCTGGCAACGTAGAATAATTCGTCCAAATAATGCAGACAGTAACTCCAAATGATCAGTACACATAAAAAAATCTTCAGAATTTCAACTAAAATTACAAAAGCCTTTACAGATTCGAAATACCACACATATATACTCTCATAGCTGTCGTTTTTCTCTTCACCAGAATCCCAATAAACTAAAAAATTAAAATTTTTGAACCAAATCTCTAGAAATTTAAAGCAAATGAGCGAAGAGTCGAAGAGAAGCGGCGGCGGAGCACTGGTGGCTCTGTCGCCGGCGTCCTCCGATGGTCGAAAGTCCTCAACTGGGTCTGCCTCTGCAGGCAAGAAAGTCATCATAAAGAGCGCCGACATGAAAGAAGACATTCAGAAAGAAGCTGTCGAAATTGCCATAGCTGTAAATTGTTTTCATTTCACTCAGAATACGAAAAAATACGCAAAACCCGCTAATTCGTTTTCAGTATTTTGGGATTTTTTTTTTATTATATATACAGACATCCATTTCTTGAATAGCATAGTTTTTACACAGAATCACATCTAATTATGTGTTTGTGTATGCAGGCATTTGAGAAGCATAATGTAGAGAAGGATGTAGCAGAGCACATAAAGAAGATGTTTGACAAGAAGTATGGGCCTACCTGGCATTGTATTGTGGGCAAGAACTTTGGTAAATCTCCCTTTACCACTGAGTTTTCGTCGTTATTTTCCTATTTGGAATTCTTGTTATGCTAAGAGTTTAACAGTGATTGATTCTTGAAAAATAAGTATATTGACTAAAGGAGTGATCTTTGTATTGTATCTTAATATATACTGTGGTATATGATGTTTGTTTTCTTTTACCTCTGATCTATTGATTGTTGTTCAAGTACTTGGTTGATTATAGCACGAGTCTTATAAATACCAAGTTCCAAGGTTGAAACGGTTAATTTTCTTGCGATTCTGGGGTATTTGTATATCGATACATCTGAACTTGTATAGGTTGCTTGGTAATGTAGAATTCTAGCTTCTGCATTAGAATGAGAAAGGATTTCAATGCAATTAGACATAGCATAACTTTTTAGTGGATTTACAGAAACTGGTTGTGTTTTCTAAGTTACAGTCTTTCAGATCAGTGAGAAACGAGGAGTTTACTTGACCTCAACTCTTGAATGACTGATAATATAGATCACAATATGGAAAAGGAAGCACAGGGCTAAATAATGTGTGTATAATTAGTTTTCAATGTTTCTCTTAATAATTTTTTTTTTGTACATATGCGTCTCGAGATTTCAAGATATGTTATGTGTATGCATAGTCTATTGAATATCCTATCTGTACTCACATGCTAATTCGAGGGAAGGAAAGAGGAATAGGATCGGTTGCCTTTACTGCTTCTTTAGGTCACCGTCCCTAATTTACCAAATGGTAATCCGAAACACACTGGACAAGCTGAGTACGTAGATAGTCAAGTTACTCATGCAACAATTTGTTTGAGAGAAGCAAATCGTGGTCATATTGTTCACTATAAAATTCTTGTGATCTAACATGAAAGGAAACAAAAGGTTAAAGTGGCGCCTTTCCAAAGTAAAAAAATTTGAATGAGTGAGCCAGAAGTTTTTTCCGCTATCAACAAAAGCAATCGCGGGGTCTAAGTTACCATTACCGAGAAAAGCAAGTACTGGGTTATGTTAGTTCATAAAGTTGATTTCACAAACTCGGCAATCAATTTATCCCTGCTTTAATTTTTTTTATCAGAGCGACAAACCTATAGTTCATACACATCAACAAAGACATGCTTCTGAACAGTGAAATATTATGGGGCAAAAGTGAAATATGGCTTACACGTGGCAGCTGGCAATTGGGGCACATTAGAAGGCTCCAGTAGAAGATTCAAAAACAGATCAAAAGCGGCTAGCAATTTGCACCTTTATTTAGTTAGGTTTCCAGATTCAAACTGGTAGATCTTGTACATCATACGTGTCAAAAGAGTGATGCAATTTCAGTAGAACAAGTCACAAGAGGGAGGGATAGACCAAAATGTATATGGCATGTTATAGTTGTTGGGGAGCTAGTGGCTTTAGATCTCCCCATACATCTAGCAATGAACAGAGCTGAATGGCGTAGAAGGATTCACAAGCTGACCCGACGTTTACTGAGAATGAGGCATAGCAGCATAGTTTGTTGTCGTCTTAAAAATTTCAGGGTATGAATACTTGTTTATGGGCTCATGATGTAAATGCTAATATGTTTCCTCAAGCTATGAAATTGTGTCACTGTTATTAAATGTTGTTAGCCTTAATTTAATACGCTCGAGCAAACTTCAGTTCCATTTAGTTTAGAGACTTAGCAAGGAACATATAGATAAGCTGATTGAATAACTGTGCTGTAGATGTCTCTTACGAGTATATGATGTTCAGAAACTCTAAATTTGGTGGATTTCATTGGCTAATTGTACGTATTAATCTACGATGTCAAAATATAAATTAGGAATATGAACTATCCAGTGCTGGCCAGGGCACGTGCTTCTGGAAAAGAGCTTATTTGGGGGATTGAAGGACTTTGGAGAAGAACGGGAAAGGTTTCGGGTCCAATTTCAGAGATAATATTTGACTAAATATGGAGTATATGAGGAGAAATCACTAGTCTCAAACTGAAAAATAACACATTAGTACTATATCTCTTTGGAACAAAAAGTCTTCTTACCTGATAATCAACTTATAGTTTAACTCGTGATGTTTCGTCAGGCAGTGTAGTTGCTGCATCTGATCCAAGTTCAATCAGATAGTTGCTCTTTTATTATTTATTTAGTTTTTATTTTTATTTTTTTCTCTCTTTACCAGACTACTAGTAAAAGCATTATTAGGTTCTATTTGCTTAAAATCGGAAAAATGGTATTATTCTTTTTTTTTTAAAATGTCATTTTTTACATTGAAGAATACTTTTTGATGCCTCAGTCACTTCACATAGGTTCCATCTTTCCTGAGCACATGACTAGAGAATTCCATTCTTCATTTTATTCTATTCTAATGAAAAAATGAAAATGGCTTGCCATCTCTACCTCAGTACAATGTGCACCCATGACCCATATTCCCATTGTATTGGTTATTGAATATGGCTTGCTTGCACATAGAACATTATACTTCTAATGGTGGAGGGCACAAAATTCCTCTTATTTTCTTTCATATATTATTTTCAATTCTTTCTGTTTGCAAATCGCTGTAATTTCTAATGTTATTACTGTGGAGCCGTAGAAAAAACTTGTGTGTTCTCTATTATAGTGAAAACTGCAGTGACAAATGGATGGATGTAAATCTGACATTGAGATGAGAACTGATACAAGTACAAGTTTACTTTGCTCATTTTCTAATTTTTATTTTTAATCATTACTTCTCTCAAAAGTAGGGTTTAGGGCTTAATCCAAAACATCTATTTCTACATTATTTTCCTCTTAAAATAATTTGTAGCATGAATATTGCATGTGTTGTAACATGATCTGTGCATTGTTTATTTCCTAGTTATTTTGCTTGAATATGGGTGAGGGTTGGGAATAAAATTTCCTAGTATTGTTTGGTTTTTCCTGTATTTTCACTAATTGCTTGTTCGTATTGATTAACTTAAGAATAAAGCTAGTTGTACAACCTTTGTTGACAACTAGTTTGACGACCCATGTCTTTTTATGATCTCGGCCATCAATTTCAAAAATAGTTTTTTAAATGAACGGATATGTTGTTTGACAAGTCACGGGTTGTAAAAGTAGTTGTAAACGGGATTGTATAAATAGCATGACTCTAACTTAAATAACTTTGTTCTTGATAATCTATCTGGGAAAATGCATTGACCTCGACTAATTCTCTTTTTTTTTTTTGTTGCATAGGTTCTTATGTGACTCACGAGACGAACCACTTTGTTTACTTCTACTTGGATTCAAAGGCTGTTCTTCTATTCAAATCTGGATGAGTTGTATGGTTATGATGATTGACGACCAATGATTGATGATAACAGCGCTGTGAGCCTGTGATTCCACTATATGTGTATTATTTGAAAACCTTATGATACATTTTGAACGTGTTGGATATTATTAGACAGTATTAAGAAAGAAAAGTTAAGATCTTGTCCATTATACTGTACAGTTTGTCAATCTTGTCTAGTAATTGTATAATTGGTTTGGTATGACTCGTGTCTCTACTCTATCGAGCTTAGTTCCACATGTTTTTGTGGTTATGTTTGCTTGTTAATATCTAGTGTAAACAAAAGTGTGGCAATACCTAATGGAGAGAGTGATATGAATTTGGGTACATTTTAAGATCTTTCATTATATCTATCGATGAACTGAATGGAGAGACAAAAAGGATTTATGTGATTGATGTCAAATTTTTTCAGAACGATGTTTGATGTTGTCTATTTAGCGAGTCGGCTCTTTAACTTCTAATTCTGGACAATTTGATCTTCAACGTTTTATTGTTGTTGTACAAATGGTCTTTAGACGAGGAAAAATTGGGTTTTGAGAATTTGCTTTCTATTTCTTTTGTATCGGTTGCTGCCTTGTCCTTCGTCACCCTAAGAGAGAACGGAGTTTGCTTTCTATTTCTTTTGTATCAGTCGCGCGTTTATTACACTCGAGTGGAAGAGAAGTGTATGGCCAAAGTATTTATTCATGCTTATCGAACATGTTTAATTGAATCATACGAACCCCTCAGAAAGAACATCATAAAGAAAATGAAATACCATAATAGTAGTAATGAAACAAGATTAACCAAACGAAACCACCACCATCAAACTGTCATTGTTCCAAAATTTTAAACTCATTTAGGAAATATCAGAACAGAAAGTAACTACTACATTACAGATTACCCAAGAAACCCTTGATAAAATCTTAGATTCTCCATTTTGTCCGCCTGTATTTTAGGGTCCCAAAAACAATGGATTCTTGATGCTGGGAAACCAAATCCCATGGGCTCTGATATGACAACAAAACCTCTTTGGCTTCATTATAGGGAGCAAAAGAACAAACCCCAAAAAGGATGATGATATCATAGTCATAACCAAAATGTAGCAAGGGCAAAAGTGGAAAAATAATTTCAGTATGCAAAGGCATTTGCTCCATTTCTAGGAGCTTTGCCACTTCGATTCGTAGTCGAAGATGACGACGATGATGATGAGGATGATGACGACGAGGGCACTCGAGGTTTTATAGCAGCCATTGAACAATTGTCTCTTCTACTCTTCTTTACAGTTTCTTCTTCATCCATGAATATTTGCCTGCACCTGCACTCCACACTACAAAAAGCTCTGTCCCCTCTGCATCAAACAGTGTTTTTCATAATATTTATTAGTATATTATTTTCACTCAAATCAAAGCCCTACTAACTAACATAAATGATATGTAGATTTGGTATATTAAATTAGTACGTTGATGAAGAAGACAATAAGTTCAAATCTCGTCCATTATTATATACTAGATGACCAAAAAAAAAGTTCAAATCTTATTCATTATACTATGAAGTATTTGTATACCAAATATGATGTTTCTTTTATTTTGTGTGTATGTCTAACGCATATATGAAAAAATATTAGTGTCTGTGTGATGAATATAGGGTAGGTTAAAGCCTGGTTCTTGTTTATAAGTAGGTTTTTGAGATCATTAACTTATAAGTTAAAAGTTCACTTACTTGTACATGTAAATGTCTTTGCCAGGCAAGAGTTTCTGTTTGCAGAGAAAACAATGGTCAAGAAATCCAGAATTCGGAAGAGTATTTCTTCTTGAAAACCCACAAGGAGATGAAGGAGTAGTTGGAGAAGAATTAAGTGGTTTAATCATTTTTCCTTTGCTAATAACTTGAGAAGCTTTTTTAGAAGTATTCTCTTGGTTTTCTAGTAATACACTCAGTCCCACCATCTCATTGGCGGAGGCGGTACGGCGGCGGGCGGAGAGAGGTGGCAAAAAGCGGAGGAGATTTTGAGTGATGAAGAGAGGAGGATGATAAATATAGAAGAAGGGATAGCTCTGAATGGGTACATGGGTTTCGTTAAGGTGGGGAGTGGTGTGGGAAAATTTCGCTAGAGGTCATTCGACTTAAAAAAATTATTTCAAATTGGTCATCAAACTTTAATTTATTTCAATTTGATCACCAATCTTATATTTTATTTCAATTAACTATTGAACAGGTAATTGTAATCAAAACTACAAAAATTACGAAAACATATTTGTTCAATATTTATATGCACGTCATTTGCCACTTTAAAAAGACCTAACCTTCTAATAAAAAAAAGTAAGATTCGTAATTTGAATATAGAACTCTGGCAAAAAGTATAAGTTGATTCACGAACTCTGTTGGTCATGTTGTGAATCATGTACGTTTTTGAAAACTGATATATTATAAATAGTTAAATTGAATCAAAAGGGAAAATGTGATCATGAATTCAGTTGGTCGATTACGAATTCCACAATTTTTTATGATAGTTAATGGCGAAATTGTCAAATTGAAAATAAATAAACTAAACAAAATAAAGTTGAGTGGCCAATGTAAAACAAATAAATAAACTGAATGACATCTAATGAAATTTTCCCTTGTGGGACCCACCAACAAACCATTTATGTAGAGAAAAAGAAGGGGTGTGGGAGCCACCTATATAACTCATAGTGCTTGTTAAGAGCCACGTACCCTTTGTATAGCTATCAATTGCAGCAATTTTTAATTTATTTATTTATTGCACTTTGTTTTGTCGTTTAGTGAAGTTTTCAGTTTTTACTTGGGTATTTTTACAGCCCTTAATGGCACTTTATTGCAATTGATTTGATGTATATACTTTTTCCCTAGATAGTGGGGTTGATGGTGAAATTGAACATAAATGACAGCGGTTGAAATTGGAGTGGCATGCCTTGCATCCTATGGACAACATCCATTATTCCTTTGTGCACTGTTTTTTTGGGATTGGTGGGGATGGGTGGACCATTTTACTAGGGTTACTTATCGATACCTCAAAAATTGGTTTAAATGAGTTGGTTCAACATAGTACTAGAACAAACAAAAGCTTCAAACTCAAACTTCACAGTCATGCATGTGACGAATCTTTTATTGAAAATCATAAATTTGATATGTAGGTGGTGCAACTAGCGTATCGACATAGAAAAAACCGACGTATCAAGTAATAAACTACTCTATCTTGATTGCTACTAGTACTTGAAGTAGAAGAGTTAAAATGTATGTAATTTCAATTTATTCATTTCAACTTTCTAAGTTGATTTTGAATGGGTTTGAAAAGAGTCGAACTCGCGTTCGTTTTATATTTCTCAAAAAAAAATGAACCTCGAGTTTTCGTATTCAAAGTGAAGGACCCATTTAGCAAAGTTTGTGCTTTTGATTTTGCTTCTTGTACGAGAACTTATCGAGAAAGCTATTTTATGTCAACTTATTCTAAAAACTCTTCTAATTAAATAAAGTATTTTTCGGAGATTATCCAAACATGTACACAAATAATTTCTTAGTTTTAGAAGCGGGTTTGACTTTTTAAAAATCATGTCAAACGGACCAAAATGTCCTAGAAACTAAGGGCTGAATGCAAAACAGCAGCACCATAAGCCATGGTTTTTGTACCAAATAGGTTGCCCAAATAATCTTCTGTCTGTTTCGTATTTTGTTTGCTTTAGTAAGGTAAATTTGACCGTATAGAGATTGTTCAATATGACAAAAACTTAAATTGACAGTTCAGCCAAAAAAAATTGGATAAACATTGATTGAATTCTGCTAGTTACAAAGATAAACTATCGAAGTTAACACGACATTAAGCAATCAAAACGTTCGATTATGACTGGGAGTATGATAGTCATATCTCGTTAATATCTTGTCTACTACTTGTATTTTTTCTATATTGAAAGTCGAGTTTTCAATCTCTTTGACTTTAGTTTGATAAATTGGTAGAAGTCAATGCCGAACAACTTAATAGATGTTATTAAGATGATTTTCGATCATACTATTATACATCACACGACAAGTGAGTTAATGTTATTTGTGTTTGTTTCTTGCACGACATTGTACGTGTTGACAATTCGAAATTCTAATTTTATATTTCTGAGAGCGATAAAATCGCAGAAAGAAAATAGATAAGCAAGAACTCGCAAGATTTATAAAGGCTCATCTCAATGCAAGACTACACCATCTTCCCCGACTACAATAATTCGCTATAAAAAAAAGTTTACAAGAAAAAAATCACATTCTATTTTCTCTAACATCTATCTCTCTTCATGATTATATATATATATATACATATATATCTAAATTTTAATGAAGGCTCTCTATTTATAAGAAAAATCATGACAAAATCGAAATTACAAGTATAAAACTCAAAGAACTCGATCTTTCTATCGATAATTTTTAAGCTGCACAACTTAAAAATATATAGAGATTAGTCAAAGAAAAAGATAATTAAATATTAATATAGTGTGGCATTAGATACCCAAAATTCAAACAAGGGACTATAAGATATCACAGTTTGATAATCAAGTGGCATTACTTCTTCAAAAACATTCGTGAAATTAGGTAAATCATTTGAATTTAGCAGAGAATAAGGATTTGAAGTCAACTTTATGGGTGTTTGAGAAATATTCTTTTGGCAAAGCCTATAAAGCAACACTTGTATTTTAAACTTTTACTAAAAACCAATTTCGAATATCCTAATTGTTGCTGCCAAACATTTTACCTAATAATACAGAACGTGAACTATAAAGGAAATAAGTAAGATCTCGAATAAAGTTTCTAATACTTGAAGCAAAGGTGACGAGAGGTCGCATTATCTTCTCTCCAACATTGGGTATTGCGTCTAAAATGTGTTAGACCTCGACATATCACTAATATATATTAATTAAAATCAATCGATGTATATTGTGTCCCATTTTCATTGCATGGGCCTTTTTAGGACCATGTGCACCTATAGTGTCTCTAATGGTTTTAATTATGTAATCGAGTTGTTAATTAATGACCTTTAACAAAAGCATTGTTTTATATGCATTATAATTGTACTGGCAATGCTTATTTCTTAGGTTAAAAAGGGTGGGGGAATCCATTCTAAAGGGTAAAGGGATATGGGACAAAGTTTCTTTATTAGGTTGTCCTAAATAATATTTATTAGAATTATATGAATTCTTAATTGTTTTAGGTTTGGTGTATTATGGACATAGGCAATCCAAGTGATGTTTCCTCCATAAATAAAATAGTCACTTGTTGGTTACTGTTCACAAGTCGAATCAAGTTAAATGGCTTTATGGCTCGACTAAGTCATCTAAACCGTTTTTTTTATACGTTTGATTCAGTTTTTTTATAGCTTGGCTCGACTAAGCCAAATGTTGAAATGCGGTCATGATAAATATATAATCGATAAATTTTAATCCTACATAAGTAAAAGAGTCTCTTGGTGGTTACTTGAACATAAACCGAGTCGAGCTAAATGACTTTATGGCTCGGCTAAGCCATCTTTTTTTTTTTTTTAACGTTTAATTCAGTATTTTTGTGCCTCGGCTCGACTAAGCCGCTTTTGATTTATTTATTTTGATTTTTATTTTTTTTAACGTTTGATTCAATATTTTTATGGCTCGGCTAAACCAAATGTTAAAGTACGGACATGATAAATATATGATCGATAAATTTTAAATATAAAAAATAAATTTACATTAATTGTGAAGCATAAAGTTGTGATTATTTATATTTCTTTTCAATTCCAACCACATTCCAATGTCCTTTTTTCAAACTTTATTTTCCTACAATTTTTCGTTTAATTCAATATTTAACGATATGAATATTCATTAGGATCGATTTAAATTTTTTTAAAAAAAAAAAAATTAAAATGTCATAATAATATATATATTGTCGATTAAGTTCAAATATAAAAATTATCTTAAATTATTAAACGTAAAATCATAATCGTTAATTTTTTTTTCTACCACACCATCAACCCCCATACTCACACCAATTTTTCTCAATTTCATTTTTCTTCAGTTTCTATTGTTAAAAAAGGTAAATTTATGGCGTCCAAATGGATGTTGAAGGAACTTAGTGATTTCGGAAGAATCATCCTACATCATGCAGTGCTGGTAGACAAACATCTATCATGAAGTGGATTATTTTGGTTTTTTTAAAATGGATTTAATGTACAGTTTCATTAGAACATGCTGAAAAGATATTCGACAGAATTTATGAAGTTAGGTGATCGTTTGTCATTCTTTTTACTTCTATGATGAAAGTTTTCGTTGTATTGTGTTTTTAATATTGATAAAGGCTCTTGATTTGTCCTAAATTCTGCACTGTATTATCATTAATTAATTA
>CAIGRF010221941.1:12064-31600 GCA_903798235.1 Fraxinus ornus | reverse complement strand
TGATACACAATTAACCAAATATTTAAATTCAATTAACCAAATATTAATAAAATTTTGCTTCTGGACTGGGGCTGGGGCTGGGCTATAGCCCACCCTCCCTCCGTCCCTGAAGTCTGCCACTCGTGTTGTTGGCCATCGTGCACTAGAAGTGATAGATCCTCGCCAGAGTTTCCCAAAAAGTCGATATTATGGATTTTGGAGGTTCTTATGGAGAAGGCACCATCTCATGCCCTCTTGAACGAGAAAGGAGTCGACCTGCCAAGATGGGTTCAATCAGTAGTTCACGAGGAGTGGACTTCTGAAGTTTTCGATCTCCAGCTCCTCCGGTACCAGAATGTCGAGGAGGAAATGGTCCAACTATTGCAGCTTGAGATTGACTGCATGGCTCAGCACCCACACATACGAACACAACCTTCAATGGAAATAGGGTTAAGGTATAATAAAAATTATGTGATTTTTATAATAAATTATCAACTATAATTATGAATCAAATAATATAAATGATAATGAAGTTAGAAAAGTTGGCCTAAGAGAATCGAGATAAACGATGTCCTAAAAGTAATGTGATCTTCGGCACTGCATGGCTCCAAAATAAAACTCTTATAGCGCGCAGTTAATTCTCTTTTTATAGGCACGACCACAAGGAGAGAAATAATAAGCTCTTATCAATTGCCAAAATTATAAAAGAAGATAATATGAAATGATTAGAGAGTGTTTTTCAAATACTTGTTTTGTTGTGAGTAAAATAATGGAAAATCTACCCCATTTTATAGTAGAAAAATTCAACAATCTCATGATGAAAATTAATCAAATTAAATATAAGTTACAAATATAATAATGAGATTAAATTTTGTATTGAATCTGAAAATTAAAATTAAAAACTGAAAAATTAAAATACAAGAAAACCGAAATTTTAATTTTCAATTTGAAAGTTTTTAAACTCATTTTCAACATAAATGGCGAAAGAAAAATTACTTGCACATGCCAATTCATTTAGAAAAGAAAGAGAAATCCAAGATTCAACTAAATCCACGTAGAATATAATCAACTTTTATTAACTTTTATCAAAATTTATTAAGAATGTTAATTTAATCTAAATAAAAAGTGACCATTTTTACATAACTTTTAGAGAATTGATAATTTTCAATTCAGGGCCGACCAGCTATCCTAAATGATAGCCTCCACACATTATCAAATTTTTCAGATAAGTTAGAGCATGTTTGAGTCCCATTTTTTTTGGAAATAATGCGTTTTAGAATAGTATTTTGATAGAAATTGCGTTATTAAAAAATGAGGAAATTTTTTGGGTTTGCGTATAATATAATTTTATTAAAGAATGTGTGCTCAAAAATAAGAGAGAACAAAATGTATTTCTAAAATAATAGGTACCAAATAAGTGCTTACATATATATACACACACACATATATATACACACACATGCCAGGCACTTGTATTTTCAAAAATCTTGTACTTAAATCCTCGATGCACACAGTAAACTGCCTTTTTATATACATTAATCTTCAGCTAAGTACTGATTAAACAGTGTTTAAGGACTTTAATAATGGATTTGGGCCATTTGGCTCAACAAAATAAGTGAATTAATTTAGCCATTTAGGGCAACACACAGTACCCTAGCCTTCATCGCAAAACGAGGTTAATTATATAATCAAATAAAAAACACTCGTAAATTTTGCTTTTATATATAGATTATATGCACACAAAATATGCCAATGATCTTACACAAAAGTTTAAACTTTAAACATCTATATATAGAGAGGTGAGATTATATACTTCAATTTAATCTTTGATATGCCATCTCACATGTTTATCAGATTCATATTTTCATTAAGAATTTATCACTTCATAATTTTCCTAAAAATATGTAGTGCTTGTTTGAGCCTCATAATTTGTTAAGAGTGCATTTTGAAATAATAGATTGATAAAGAATGTGTGATTAAAAAATAAAAAAGAGTTTTGATTTATGTGTAATATTAATTATTGGAAAAAATGCGTGGTTGAAAAGAAGGAAAAGAAAAATATATTTTGGAAATAATGGAAATCAAACGAGAGCATAATATGAGACTTCGAAATGTATATATAAAAAATAATTTGAATATTTATAAGCACTAGTCAAAGTTGAACGTGCATTGTACGTTATTCTGAAATACTTTATAAGTGTCGTAAAAATAATACTTGATACCAATTTATTGAGAGGATTTGATGAGTTTCAAACGAACGAAAGAAAATAAAATTTAGGATATAAATTTAAGTGAAGAAAATTGTACTCTCAAAATTCATCTTTTATATTCAATTTTTTTGTGATAATGAAATAATACAAATGAACAATTCTTTTATACTACGTTTGGTATATAAAAATTAATTTAAACGAACAACTTTTTTATATTACATTTGGTACATAAGAATTAATTACTAATATATTAATTGAAATGCCCATTAAAATTTTTAGATACATGAATAGAAATAAATTCATTTATAATAACTCTAGATTCATACAGATCAAGATTTATCAAGTCAAGATTCATTGAGTTTAGATTAATGTGAATGATAATTAATTAATAATACGAAATTCATACTTAACAAGGATTTTGTAGTATTTATTACATATTAAAAATAAAAAGTGAGCTATATATTATTGAAATAATTGAATCATAGTAGAGTTAAAATCGTTCAAAAAATTATTCTCGATAATTAATATATTGTAGATAAGTTAAGGAGTAACAGAAACGCTTAGTTTATTTATTTAACTTTGACCTTTAATGATATATAGATATATTTGAATTTGAGGATTCTTTTATGTTATGATACTATAAACTACTAACTTTAAATTGTTAAACAGACAAATTTATTTATATAATTAAACTTTAGTATTATGTCATTTGTATTGGAGGTGGGTATTAACTATTAAATATATAAAAGGCATAGGAACCAATATCGAATGAGAGCCTCTTTGAAACCTATTTTATTGTAAGAATGTATTTTAAAATAGTAAATTGATGAAGTATGTGTTGCTAAAAAAAATAAGAAAATATTTTCGATTTGTGTATAATATTATTTTATTAAAAACTGTATGGTTAAAAAAAAGTGAGAAAAAAATGTAATTTTAAAATAATGTATGGTCTATTTGATTGGTTTAAATTCTATGAAAAATGTCGTATATGAGGAATTTAATTTTTATTTTGGCAGTTTGATACGAAAGTGAAAATGATATTTGAATTCTAAGGTACAACCACTTTAATCTTGTTTTTTGTCAATTTCGTGGAAAATACATTTATATGAAATACTTATATTTTTATTTTCCAACTTACATGCATTTTCACATTTGCCAATTAAACGGACAGTACATCAAACAAGGGAATAAAGCTCACCAATGTCAATAAACAGCCTTAGATGCTATATTAGCTTCAAGTTCCAACACTTCTTAGGCTGCCATAACCATTAGGCATAAACCGGATTCTATGTAATTGGCATAAAAAGGTACAAATATAAAACAACTCGTAGCCAAATGAAGATTTCATCAAAGAATTATTTTAATATTTATTTATTCAAATAAATTATCTTTTTGTATATTTGTTTTGAAGATGACTTTTGCAGCCAATCTTCTATTCCATCCACGACTTATTTAATTTGCTTTATTAACAAAAAATACAAAATGGATTTGTTTAGCCAAAGAAACCCAATTTTGTCATGTACACCAAGATTATCATGTATGTGCCTCAACTTTGAAACAACTTTAGCCACCACCTTAGGGCACGTTGCTCGATCATAATCAGCCAATTTCGTGACTTCGCTAATTTTCTGTGTTCCAAAGTGATAGCTTTCGCCATTTAGGTGCCCTTGAAGAATGGTCTTGGGCCTTGGATAATACTTCATAGTACATCATAAACTAGAAACATCCAATGATTCAATTATCATTACGTGAAGGGGCACGTCACAAGTTACTTTTTTCACATTTTTACTTGTAAGGGAATCTCGCGTTGTTCATGAAAGAGTTAAAAACTCATCTACATTAAATTAAATAAAATTAAGAAGTATTTACGAACGTGGTCATTGAATTCTAGAAACATCGACATGGGATTTGTATTGTGCAGATGAAGTTAGAAATCTAAGATTTTAACGAGAATCACACTTTTATTGCACTCAAAACTTTTTAAGGTATACAATATTACTATAACATATGAAACAAACTCTTCGAGTAGTAATTGAACAACGTAATGCCCTTGATACAAGCTCATAATCCTAAGTTAAGAAAATCCCTTAGATTTTCAACACTTTTTAAATGAGTAGGTTGAATACTAAAAGATTAAAAAATTGTCAAATGAAATACCAACTATATTAAGTAATTAGTAAAAGGGAGCTCCCTTCAGTCCAAGCACAGAAAAGTATAGGATGAAATTTATCTCCCGCATCATTCACACAGTTACAGTAGTAAAAAGCCACATCCCTTCTATTGCATTTGAATGAATGAGTCGGCAGATAATTCGAACCCTTCACATATCCATGAGTGGACTGAAGAAAGCTCTCTTAAACTAATATTCAATGTGCAAGTTATTAAAAAATAAAAAAGCTTAAACTATCGAATCTTAATTTTTTGCTCCATTCAAATATACTTCCCAGTTAATAAAACCAGCAATGACAAAGTGCTTACGCTAGTGTAGATCTGTCGAGTTGAAGATCTTTTTGTTATGGTATGTTGCAGGATTGCTTCTCAAATCAACTACTGTTGAATTAATATTTTGCGATGTCAACTAACAGGATTTTTAAGCCATAATATCAACTGAAATTCTGCTCTACTCTGAAGGCAAGAACACATTGTAAAACAAAATATTTTTGGTTCATGCAAAAAAATATAGAAATTGGATTAAAATCTTCAGGGGTGGAGAAGGGGCAAAAAAGTTTACTCTAAAATAACAACATAATAAACCCTAATATAAATGTTCACCTTCAAATTATATTTAAATTCTAATTAAAAAAAACCTAAACTAACAAAGGAATTGAGTTTTTCAAGATGGAAAAATGCCCAGCATCAGCATGAATACTAACCCTAACCCTGGGAAAGATACCCACAACAATAGGGAAAAAAACCACTTGCCTGGGAGATCTTAAATTACCAAATACCAAGGCAAAAGCATTGGTAATTGTTAAAGAACACATCCCACATTAGTTAATTTTAAAATAATACTCCATCCGTCACATTTATATAAGCTAGCTTTGTTTTTCACACGAATTAAAANTTATATAAGCTAGCTTTGTTTTTCACACGAATTAAAATTTTTTATTTAATGTTATTGAAAAAATAATTTTTGCCAAAAACTTTCTTAGTTTACCCTCATTTAATTATTAATAATTAGTAGTAAATTATTATTGGAAGTAGTAAAGAAATAAGAGTATATTAGTAAACGAACAAAATAAAACATTCTTAACGAAGAAACAAGACTGTATAATTGGAAAAAGAAAATAAGGAAAGTGAGTCGGTATAAATGGGGCGGAGGGAGTAAATGACTACTCTTGTTAACCTCTTAATATAGAACCCAAGTTCCAATATCTTATCAAAGACCACAATGTTCAAATGAGGAAGATTAGGTCCAAAGCTTAAACTAATTACTAGTAAACAGCATACAAGAAAATGGAACCCAAGTTCCAATAATGACTACTACTGAGTTCTGACTTTCTCTTGCAATATATATTTGGTTGATTCATAAGCATGCTACAACTTTTGCCTATTATAAACTGATTTTAAGAGTGAGTTCTGTATAATGTAGTTTTCATAATTGTGTTTGTAAACTTACAGCCAGGCCTTTTTACAAGTGACATGGATCACAGGGAGCAAAATCATTTTCCTTAGACATGCATATCCATTTCACATTAATTATACATCTCCTGCATTGCCATTAGATAATATATACCTGAATCTTGTCGGCTCCTTTAGAATTAAAAGCGACGGCATATAATGAAATCTAACACAAAATAAGGAACCATAAAAAACATAATCACAAACCAACAAGAAAAGAGGAGAAATACTCAACTTACTGATGTTGGTTGAACAGTGTGACAAATCAATGCTGGTAACTTCCTTTCTTCTCAAGCAGAATGTGCAGTGAAAAACACAAAAAGTTAAAAATGAAATCTCAACAAAGAAAAGTTCAAGAAAACGAGAGAGAGAGAGAGAGAGAGAGAGAGATGAATGAAATATAATGGAAAATCCATCCATCCCCAACAGCCACAACACAGCCACAGAGAGAAGAAAGTAATATAAAGTGGAAAAGAGAAAAGCAGAAAGCAGAAAAAAGAAGCTGTAGTTGAGGAGAGGATGATGGATCACTGTCATCATGGGAGTCAGAGAAAGCGATCTAAAGATCTCTACAAATCTGGAAAAGGAGGGGGAAATGGGGTTTAGGAGATTTCTCAGGTGATCTTGTAATTGCAATTGGATATATATTTATACACAGATGAATAAAGGGCTCTCTCTCTCTCTCTCTCTCTCTCTCTCTCTCTCTCTCTCTCTCTCTCTCTGAACTGCAATGTATGTGGGGACTGGGGACGAGGAAAAAACATGTGTAGTTTTCTTTGACCATAGCCCTTAAATTTTGCCTGTCTACCACTGTGTATATACTTGTATATACTGTCCGGCCTGTATTTTTCTACAAGTATTTATTTAAACTACTGGAGAAGCTAGATTAGGGTTAAAGAATTGCATTGAATTCTCGTATGATGGGGATGGATCAGCGACCAATGACCCTAGGTTAGTCTGGTCGGTCCGGGTTAATAAAACTAAAAACACGAGGCATGACTCGGTTGGGCAGACCTCCAAGCCGACTTTCTTTTTCTATATATATATATATATTATTTTTATTTATTTATTTATTTTTTCATTTTTAGCTAATTTTCTGAAAAAAATGAAAACAAGTTCATTTTGATTGATTAGTGTTAGGACTTGGAGTTTATCTATAAACAATAAGCAATTAGGAAAAGTATTTCAATCATTTATATATCTAAGAGCATCCATGTCAAGTCAATTTGGCACTTTTATTCACACATCTCCCCAGAAATTCACTCTATAATGAAAAATCACATCATCATCCACCGATCAACACGACCTCCCAATGATGAACTTTTCTAAATATCTCAATTGCAACTAGTTAAGAAGATCAAAATCTGTATCATATCCTGATATCCACCGCATCATGCCCGCATTACCTTGAAGATTCCACCACTATAAGCATTCACTATGACGGAATATGTCACTACATGTCACAATTAACTAGGGCCTCATCTTCATTTGACCCTTCGTTAATTAAATTCATCCCGTGAAACAAAGTATAGTTCATTCTTGAGGTGTAAGTCGCCAGATATGAGAACTAACTAGGGCGCCATCTTCATTCGAACATTCTACTTATGTCTCGTGTATTCATATGCCTTAGTCTGAGAATGATTTTGATACTAACAGTTAAGACTTTGAGTTTTCTTTTTCAATAGGTAGCTTAATTTTTAGTAGGGTACAAATTCTTTATCTGAGAATGACTTTGATACTAACCGTTAAGACTTTGAGATTTTCTTTCAATAGCTTAATATTTTTTAGGAGGGTAGAAATTCTTTATAAATTCAAGACCATCATTTAACGTGTAATGTGTAACTTTTGTGTGTAACATCAATCTCTAACACATAATAATAGCATAGAGATAGAATTTAGTCCTAATTAATTTTGTTTCATAAAATATCACATTTTTTTTTGTCAATTTCTTTGTTACCTCACATATATTTGACAGCATATTAATTTAATTTCTTCTTTTGTTTCTTTCTGGCCAACGCAGCCTCACAAGTAGTTACATGTTTTGATTGAATTTCAATGTTCTTCATTGATTGCTGATTTAATTACTTTATTAATGAGTAGTATTACTCGGTCGGTCCAATTATGCTTACAATACATGCTTAATATGTTTACAATGTCCAACTCGTTACTTTATTCAAAAATAATTTAAATTTTGGAGCCTTTTCAAGACTTTACGGAAAGCACTTTTAAAGCCTTTTGAGAGATTTTCAAGATTCTTGTTTTTTTTTGTTGACGCTGTCAATTTGGTCCTTAAAATCCTCTATACATATAACTTCAATAAGTTAAATTTATTAAATTCTTTTTTTTTTTCTTTACATCAATTCCACTATTCCTAGTGTTTTTGTGGTACTTGCATATATAATATCACTCTTTTTTCTTAATTTAAGAATCTTGTGCCCAAAAGAGTGAGCTTGTACCTTATAAATTTTATGTGATATATTATATGTTACATGAATATAGAATAATATAAAAAGAAATTTATTACAGTAAGAACATAAATAAACAGAGAATGAAAACTGCAGAAATATGTTTTAAGTGCTGAAATACTATAAATCTGCAAACCGAAACCTATGTGTTCACAGTTTCCTTTAAAACATATTCGTTTCCTCACCGTAGATGCTTGAAGTTTAGTTTGGACGTCTGTCTTTTGATATACAACAGAAGAACCGGTAGAATTTGAGCAATTCAATTTCTACTACGACGAAATGAGTTTGTGTCAGAACAGTGCCATCAAAAGTTAGACGAAAATGAAAAAATTTTGAGAATTGAAATTGAAAATTATGCAGAAGAGAATGTAATTTTTCTGGTGTTGAATAATGGAAAAACGAATTCAATTATAAATTTGCCCCCATGAATGGTGAGTAAATATGTCCATTAACTCAATAATATAATAGCAATAACCATTGGAGTTTCAACAGTTTTAAAAGCTAAAAAGTCAGTTGGAGAAAGCAAAAATTAGCAACACGTGGACACTCATAAGGGGCCAATTTTTGTTCTGTTCGATCCTACATTCATGTATGTATACAAGTTCAAGGCTCAATGTGCAATTTTTTGTTCTTGATTTGCACACTCCCCTGCGCTCACACTTAAAGAGAGTCTCTATGCTACACATTATTACACCATTTCAATGTAACTATATATAAAGTGGTCATTACTTTCATCAGCTTTCCAGGTGAGATAAACTTAAATATAGTTTTCCCTCCAACATAAACCATCATCCAATGCCAATGGTCCAGTTTGAACTCCAATTTCTCATTCACCCGTTTATCATTTTTGGCAATTAAATATATGATTTCGATAGTCTTACGGAGGAGAACACAAATCAATTTTGATCTTCCCAATTGAACTAATAGGTCCCCACCTAAAATTGTGCCAAAAGTAAGCTCAACAAAGTCATTTTTCCAACATTCCCTCAAATGAATGAAAATTGGGAGCAACACAGAAATGTGAGAAATAAAGACTTTGTGATATAGTTCAATAATTAAAACCTGTATAAGATAGATATATATTACCATTTGAACCTTTTCTTGTGAAATTATATTTACTTTATTAGCGGATCAATAGACACGATGTCATTGAACTGTTCTGCCTTTTATGTAAAAGATGATATGCTCCGCACAGGATTCTTCCTAACACAATTCAATTCTCATTATCATGTTCCTTTTTGTCATGAACATATGTCTGGTTCTGCTAGAGTCCCTAAGACAATTCTCTTAAAAGTGGCCCAACTTTTCTCTCTCATAGGTGATTTATTATTACAAGTAACCTACATTACTTTGTTCGATTTTCGCCGAATAAGAATTATTAAAAGTCTAATGCTTATCCTTTATCCTTACTTGCATCACTGTTGCATCATAGGAATGGATATAATGTAACATCCCCCCACAGTGATTCGATTAAGTCTTTACAATTTTGTTTTCCCTTTGAACTTAGATCTTGAGATCTACTGTCAACTAGGTTGAGTTTTCTTTGCATTAACTTATCCGTTTAAAGTCTCATTCATTTCGATGATTTTCTAACTAACTCTCTATTTAAGCTTTTGGCGAATCCGCAATGAGTTTATTTGACCTTACATAGTCAATAGAGATAACTCATGTTGAGAGTAGTTGCCTTATGATATTGTGTCTGTAACGTATATGTCTCTACTTACCATTATAAATGTTACTGACTCCGTACCCTTCCAATTACTGATTAACTATCACAATATATGCAAATTGATGGCACAAGTTTTGACCATCTTGGAATATTCTCTAAAAAGTTGTATAGTCTCTTTATCACATTTATCTAGAGTTATAAACTCAGATTCCATGGTATATCTGGCTATAATTGTTTGTTTAGAGGATTTCTAGGATATAGCCACACCTTCTTGTGACCACAAATCCACTAGTGAACTTTTAGTCTTTTATATCAGATATCCAATTAACATCACCATATCCTTCAATGATCGTTGGATATCTGGTATAGTATAGTCCAAAATTACAAGTATATCTCAAGTACCTTAATACTCTTATTATTCATTTCTAGTGATCAGCTCCTGGATTACTCGTGTATCTACTCAATTTATTAACCGTGAAGGCTATGTCCAGTCTTATACAACTCATCAAGTATATTAGACTTCCAATAATTCTCGAGTATTATACTTGAGAGACACTATCACCTTTATTTTTGGATAGAAGTTGACTTGTATCCATTGGTGTTCTAGTCATGCCAGAATCATCCTTGTTGAACTTTTCTAAAATTTTGTCCACATAATGTAACTGACTTAGAACAAGCCCATCTGATATTTTTGAAATTTAAATTACAAGTATAACATCAGCTAAACTCACATCTTTCATGTTAAATCTTGAATTTAACATATTTTTAGTATATTTAATAATCTTATTGTTACTACCAACAATAAGCATGTCACCAATGTAAAGACATAAATTGACATAACCATTTTCGATGTCTTTGACGTAAACACATTTGTCACACCCGTTGATTTATATTCATACTCCATCATGGCATTATCAAATTTTCCATGTCATTGTTTGGGTGCTTGTTTCAAGTCATAATAATTTCACCAATTTACAAACTTTCTTTTTTTTGCCCTAGTGATGAAAAATCATGGGTTGTTCCATATAGATTTCTTTCTCTAAATCTCCATTCAAAAAAGCTGTTTTAACATCTATTTGATATACTTCAAGATTTCGCAAAGCGGTGTTCGCAAGTATCATTCTAATAGATGTTATTCTCGTTACTGGAGAATATGTATCAAAGTAATCAATACCTTGTCGTTGTCTATAACCTTTTATTACTAATTTGACCATATATTTTTCGATGGTTCCATCTACTTTCATTTTTCTTTTGGAAATCCATTTGTAACCTTGTAGTTTACTTCTTGTAGGAAGATCCATTAGCTCTCATATATGATTTTACAAAATGGAATCTATTTTACTTTTAACATCTTTCCATTAAGGTCCTTCTGAAGAGTTCATAGCTTCTTGATAGATCTGAGGTTCACTTTATAGCATATAGGTCAGAAAATCAGAACCATAAGATTTTTTTATCATTTCCCTTTTGCTACGTCTTGGTTCAATATTAACATCATCTTCTAGTTCTTGGTTCTGACTATTTCCAACCATAGTCTCATGTGTCCATTTAGAAAAGTTTGCTTCCTTTTTGGATCTGTATGGAAATACATGTTCAGAGAATGAAGTATTTCTCGATTTCATTATCATGTTTTTGTGTATGTTTGGGATTTAGATTCATGCACAAGAAATTGATAAGCTACTATTACGTGTATAGCCAATGAAGACGCGGTCAACAGTTTTCGAGCCTATTTTTACATTCTTTAGTGTTGGAACAACTACTTTTACAAGACCCCCCACACTTATAAGTATTTATAGGAAGACTTTCTCCATTTCCATAACTCATAATGTATCTTTTTCATTTTCTTTCGAGATACCTTATTTAAAAGGTAATTTGCCGATAACATAGCTTTATCATGTTCTGAGGTAACTCAGAACTTACTAACGTTACATTCATCGTTTCTTTTAAGGTACGATTTCTTCGTTCAGCAATACCATTTTGTTGCGATGAATAAGGTGCAGTGGTTTCATGTATGATTTCGTGTTGTGTACAGAATTCTGCAAATTGTGATTCATACTTACTACCTCAATCACTTCTCAACACCTTAATTTTCTTATTAAGTTAATTTTCAACTTCATTCTTATAAAGAATAAATTTCTCTATAGCTTTATCTTTAATTTTAAGCAAATAAATATAACAGTATTTTGTGTTATCGTCGACAAAAGTGATGAAGTACTTGTTGCCATATCTTGTTTGTACAAATTTTAAATAACATGTTACTGTAAATTAAATCAAGTGGTTATGTATTCCGTTCAATTGATTTAAAAGATGACTTTGTCAATTTTGCCTCAACACAAGTTCGCACTTACGTTTGGAATCAATATGAAACGCGGATATACAACTCAATTTAACTAGTCTACGTAAAGTATCATAGTTAACATATCATAGTCTACCATGCCACAAATTGAAAGACTCATGCAAGTAAGCAGAATAATTTGCTTTATTCATTTTTGACTTAATAACCATTACATTTAACTTAACTATACCATCGAAAACATAACTTTTTTTTACAGACATTCTATTTTTTGACAAAATAACTATGTGTAACTCAAATACAATATGAAAACTATACTTATTCAAAAGTGACCCATTCACTAGATTCTTACGGATTTCTAGCACATACAACATATTGTTAAGAGTCCGCTCTTTCTGCGAAATAATTTTTAGAACCACATTTCCTTAACCCTTGATTTAGAAGTTACTGAATTTCTCATGAACAACTTCTCCCCATTCTTAATTGCTTCGAAAACAGTAAATAGTTCTTTATCAGAGTACACATGCCTTGTAGCTCTGGTGTCAATCCACCACTCTTTTGGGTTTGACCCACCATATTCACTTCAGAAATGACGCTTGTGAGATTCATCTCTGACATATCATTTGCCATGTAGTCAACCACATTTGCTTCTTTCTTCTTCTTTGACAATCTGCACACCAAAGACTTATGACCTATTTTGTCACAATTGAAGCATTTCCCTTGAAACTTCTGTTTATAAATTCAACCTTTCGGTCCTGACTTGGACCATTTGCCACCGAATGACCTATGCTTGTTTTTGTAGGTCTTCTAACTTTGACCATGTTCCACAACATTGTCTTTAGCAACACGATGATTGAACCATTTACTTTCTGAACTATTGTTATCTTCTTCAATTTGAAGTCTAACAATAAGTTTTTCGACGTTCATTTCCTTTCTCTTATGTTTAAGCTAATTCTTGAAATATTTCCATGCCGGAGGCAGATTTTTAATAATTGCAGCCACTTGGAAAGTTTCATTCAAGATCATCCCCTCAGCATGAATCTCATGAAGAATCACTTGAAGTCTTGCACTTGTCTGATTACAGTTTCTGAGTCCACTATTTTATAGTCTAAGAATATACCGACAATGAACTTTTTAGCCCCCGTATCCTCAGTTTTATATTTTTCGTCAAAAGAATCATGCAAGTCATTTGCAGTTTTCATCATACTATATACGTTGTATAGCGAATCTGTCAGGCTATTCATGATATAGTTTCAGCACAGAAAATTCGAATGGTTCCAAGCATCAAATGCATTGATTGCTTGAACATCTCCCTCATCCTCATTGAGTTTCGAAACAATCTCAATCAAGAATCTCGCAAAATTTAAGGTGGTTAAGTAAAATAACATTTTCTGCTGCCACCTCTTGAAATTGAAGCCATTGAATTTCTCTGATTTTTCTTCATGATTAACCGGAACAGTAACGGAATGGCCAATTGTTAGAGCCACAGTTTGACTCACAGCATGACTTGGAAATTTAGCCATATTCTGAGCTATAACAGAATGGACCCTTAAGCCACTACAGAGCCCACAGTCTGATTTCCTAGTAGCCATAGTTTGGGTCACATCCATGTTGGTCAATACGGTTGTCATTTCTGAAATATCAAATGAATATCATTTTTTGAACAACAATATATGATTATGTTTGTTCTTACTTTTGTATATGTTTTAAAAATATTTTTTTTATTACAGTAAGAACATAAACAAATAGAGAATGAAAACTACAGAAATACGTTAAACGCTGAAAATGCTATAAATCTACAAATCGAGGCCTATTTGTATACAGTTTCCTTAAAACAGATTCGCCCCTAGGGCTGTAAATGGATCAGATATGGATCGGATCTGTCTATATCCGATCCGATCCAATAAGAAAATTTATCCGATCCGATCCGATCGATAATCCAACGGATATTTAATTGCTAAATCCATATCCAATTTGCAATGTTATCGGATATCCAATCCGAAATTAATAAAAATTAGGGAAAATTTTTTTTTGACTTGAGGCCCACCTATTTTTTCTAGCAAGCCCAATAATGACTTCTACCATTATGATGTTCTTTTTTAAAGGAGAGACCCTATTCTAGTTTTCTATTGACATTCGATGTGGGATAAGGTAAAATTGAATTTCAATTCTAAATATAAATATTTTATTTCATTATTTTCATTAACAAATCAAATTATTTGTTACATATTAATTATTAGTTTTCGTCGGATTCAGATCAAAATCCAATCCATTGACAGCCCTATACGCCCCCTTTACGTAATTGTTTGAGATTTAGGACGTCTGTCTCCTAGGATACAACAGAAGAACCGCTAGAATTTGAGCACTTCAATTTCCACTTCGACGAAATGAATTTGTGTCAAAACAACACCACCAGGGCTTAGATGAAAATGAAAATTTTCTGAGAACTGGAACCGAAAATTATGGAGAAGAAAATTTAATTTTTCTGGTGTTGAATAATGGAAAAACTAGCTCAATTATAAACTTGGCCCCCCGTGAATGATGAGTAAATCTGTCTATTAACTCAATACTATAATAGCAATAATCATTGGAGTTTCAACAATTTCAAAAGCTTAAAAGTCAGTTGGAGAAAGCAAAAATTAGCAAAATCTGGACACTCATAAGGGATCATTTTTTGTTCGTTCGGTCCAACATTCGTGTACCAACACAAGTTCAAGGTTCCATGTACAATTTTTTGTCCTTGATTTGCACCCACTGTGCTCGCACGTGGAGAGAGTCCATATGCTACACATGACTACACACTTCTAAAATATAATTATATATAAAGTGGTCATTTCTTTCATCAACTTCCTATATGAGATAAACTCAAGCCCCTGTTTAGTACATATTAAAATTTTCATTATCATTCTTCTACTCATTTTTAATCACATATTCTTCAATAAAATAATATTTTTCGTCAAATCAATAATTTTTTCTTCTTTTTCAATCACACATTCTCCATTAATTTACTATTCCAAAATACATTCTTCCAAAATAATGTGGCTCAAACACACCCAATGTAGTTTTTCCTTCAACATAAACCATCTTTCAATAGTCCACTTTGAACTCCAATTTTTCATTCGCTCGTTTATCATTTTTTGTAAGTAAATATATGATTTCGATGTTTTCTGATTCCTTTTGTTCCTAGTTGAATGATCTTCCAAATTGAACCAACGGGTCCCACCTAAAATTGTGCCAAAAATAAGCTCAACAAAGCCATTTTTCCAATGTTACATACATACCCTTATTTGATGGAGGATTTAACATGTACTCTTACTAATTTATTATAAACAAATTTGAAGGTATCGAATATTTCTTATGGAGATGCCCGTCATCTCAATACAAACGTAAAAATACATTATTAACGACCTCAAGATTGACTTCTAATCATTTCTTTCTAATTACAAGTCAAAAGACATTAGATTGACTTCTAATCCTCATTCTATAACGAAATTAATTTCTTTAAAACTAAAGTAAAATATGATCCAGTGTCTTTATGAATTTTCAAGGAAGTAGTCTACTTTCGATGTGCAATTCATTTTCCTACATGTATTTTTATGTGTAATAAACCCAGGTTGTATTTATTATTTGACATTTTGGATAAGGTTTCTTTTTCATTTACAAAAAGAAATTGGTATAATGTAGGCAGGCCATGTGCTTGTGTCTTTGTACTGAGTATATACAGTTGTCTGAAAACATGTAAAACATCGAACCTCAAACAACCACAAGCAATGGCCATGATATAGGATGCTTCATGTTGGTCTGTCTGGTAAAGACTAGGACATTATTAAATTTGATTCCTCATATTCATAAATAACTAATATGTTGAAGATAAAATTTAAATAAATACTTTAGAAAAGATTCGTGGTGTATTGCATAATATAGAACACGATAAAAACAATGTTCAAGGTTCGTGATTCAAAAAAAAAAAATAATGACGATTTGGATTGTAGAAGTCGAGAGGAACTTTCAACCTACAATTTATTTATTTTAGCTCTTCATAGTCAGTCAGGTAGAATATCTTCTCAGAAAGAGATGATAGAAAAACGTATTCGATTCAATAAAATATATGGCAGTTAAAATAGCTGTTGGAATAAGTCGATGACTTTGTTACTTATGGTAAAGCTTGTTTCTGGTAGTATTTTTAGCAATTGTATAGTAAGTTTTTCCTATAATTTTGGATATCTTATAATCGTGCATAATCTTCTGTACTCAAGAACCTTGTATTGTCACACATCGATAGAAGACACTTAATCGGATATTATATATAGATACAGCAATTGTTTAAAGACACAAGTAAATGAACAATATCTATTGCAATATAGTCATAATAATTTTTGGGCATGTATCCCGACAATTCTCGAAAACCTTGCCGATAGGCTCTTGGTAAAAGGGTTGACAAGATTTTTGTATAGAAGTATTTTTCCACACCGTCACGTCCCCACGATGGATGATATCTCTCATTAAGAGATGGTGTTTTCACTCTGTGTATTTTCCACTTTGTTGGCTTCTTAAATCTCTTACATTATTCTGCCCTACTGTTATTGTTAGGTTTTAATATTGTAATTGGCAATTCTCTAAATAAAAGAGACTTATTTGTAATTTGTATAAAAAGTCAAGGAGTAATAAGCAAATAAGTAAAGTTTAGGTTTTTAGGTCTAGGGTTCGAGAATGACAAAAGAAGGAAAATATGGAACCGATTTTCGCTAGACTGTCGCCTAGCATTGACTCAAGTGTCAAAAACAGAACCTACGTCGCTCAACTGTCGCCCTTTTTTCGCTCGAGCGATAGCCTATCGCTGAGCCCTTGCTTGAGCGACATGGTTAGTCGAGAGACTTTTATTTCGCGATTTAAAAGCTTTTTCCCCAGTCCATTACTTTCCTAACCTACCTAAAATACCAAAACACTTCTGAACGTGATTTCATAAGGTTGAACATTGAAAAAGCTTAAGCTGTGAGATATTCTTCATATTTTGTCTTTTAACATTCGTCCATTGATATTGTTTTGTTGAGAAAAACATTGTCCACATAATCCAAATACCAAACATGTCTTTCCTCCACATCGTCAGAGTTGCTGAACATCGCGAGAAGTTGACTGGAGTTCCAATCAGTGAAGAATTGGGTGTTCTTCGTGATCCACAGGAGATAGACGATTCCGCAAGGCTAAGAGTACTGTAGGGTAGCAAATTCTAGGAGAGTTTTGGCGATTGCAGCTAAGTATTGGTGTAAAGGAACAGAATATCCAGGAGAGTTGTAGGAATTACAGGAGATCAGATAGTACGTGTCGTTGTCTAGTCTGGTAGACTATAAGTTGTTTGAATCATTTATAGTGGATTGTCTGGCAAAGTGCTCAGAGTTTTTCCCAGTTGGATTTCTCCGTGATCATTCCGTGTGTTGATTTACTATTTTATTTACTGTTTATAATATATACAATGCGGTATTCAAACATATGATTAATACTGACTTGCATGTTTAATCATCTAGAAAAGAATTAAAAAAATAACTTGTTGCTATTTAATTCATTAATATTTTAATTCTGCATAATATACCTATTCACCCCCCTCTAGTTATTGTTAGGGTCGAACTACGCATTTTTCAATTGATATCAGAGTCTTAAATCGATTCATGACCTTTATTATATTATTCTAGATGAGTCAGTCAATGTCCGTGCCTCCGTTCTTCGACGATTACGCTTACTGAAAAGTTTGAATGAGAGCTTTCCTTAAAGCGTTGGATGAACGTATTTGGATTAGCGTTCAAAATGGGTGGGCTCCGCCTACAACAACTGTTGTTGGTGTAGTCACACTCACTGATATCTCACTTTGGTCTAAAACTATTTTAGATTAATGTACTTGGAACAGTAAGGGCTTTCATGCCATGTTCATGGTTGTGTCTGTTGAAAAGTTTAGGAGAGTGTCGATGTGTAAGACTGCTAAAGAAGTTTGGGATATTTTAAAAAAAAAACGTGAGGGAACTAAAATTGTGAAAAATTCTAAACTGCAGATGTGACATCTAGGTTTGAAGAAATTAGGATGGTGGATGATGAATCATTTTATGATTTCTATGCTAAGCTTAATGACATAATCAATTCAAGTTTCAATATAGGTGAAAGGATTCACGAGTCCAAGATTGTTAGAAAAGTCCTTAGATCCCAAGGTTTAGGCCTGAAGTTAAAGTTATTGAGGGAAGTAAGGACCTAGATACAGTAAAAATTGAAGAACTCATAGGATCCCTTCAAACCTATGAACTCACCGTTTCTCAACCTACTAAGGTTAAATCAATTGCCATGAATACCGTTAGGGAATAAGAAAGTGAGTCAACTGACATCGAGACCCTTAAGGATAGTAAATTTGTCTATTTTGTTAGACAATTTAAAAATGCCATAAGGAATAGGAGAAAACCTCAAGAGAGGAAAAATGTTGATTCTAGTAAATTTTCGCGTAAGAAATGTGATAAAAATTCTTCTAGGACTTCCTGTAAGAAAACCCAGTCTGTTATATGTCATGAGTATAAGGGGTTTGGTTACTATAGGAATGAATGTCCTAATCTTAAGAATAATTCGGGAAAAGGAAAGGGTAAGGCATTAGCGGTGACTCTGAATGATGAAGAGTTGGATTAGAGCAATCAAAGTACTACTTCTGGCGGTGAGGATGAACAAAAATATATGGTGTTCACGTCTAGAGTTAAGACTGAATCTGATAAGGTGAGTGAGAAAACTAAGAGCGTTAGTTGCAGTGGGGAGTCTAAGAGTGAGAAAGAGTCTGATAGTGATGAAGAGATTCGTGAGGCTTATGATAAGATGTATGAGGAGAGTCTTGAGATTCTAACAAAAATAAAACCTTGAGTACGGGAGTCACGGAACTTGAGTCGAAAAATGAGAAACTCTTAGCGTACACCTAAGAATATACCTCAACCTTGAGTGAGTTGAAATCCATGAATGAATCTTTAGATACTCATGTTAGGAATCTCACCAGTGAGCCTGAGAAGACCTCTAGGAAACCTAATGAGTTGATGTTGAAAATGAAACCTTAGAAATTTAGGTGGTGTTCTCTTTGGCCGTTTTGAGTCGTTTTCTGTTTTCGATTTTTCAAAACAATGAAAACGCGTTCTCTTTACTATTTTTGAAAATGCGTTTCTGAAAACGGGTTGAAAATTTACAAAGAAAACACAAAACGACAAAATTGTCGTTTTGGGTGTTTTCAGTTATAACTTGACAAAAATTTCCAAAACATGTTTTCGTTGTTTTCAACCACCGCCAACCACC
>CAIGRF010221931.1:5794-15797 GCA_903798235.1 Fraxinus ornus | reverse complement strand
AAACGTCCCTATGTTTGACAATTAATGCGGAAAACGTCCTTACGTTTCAAACTTTTTTGTATTTGGCTCAATAGCACAAAACGTCCATACGTTTGACACTTATTATGTAAAAAATATCATGGACTTGAGAAAAATAAATTAGGATAATTTAAGCTTAAGTTATTGAAGTTTGAAAAAAAGTTACCTTTAATTTGAAATTAATTCTTATGATTTGATTTTTATAGCAAATTTGAAATTAATTCTTATGATTTGATTTTTATAGCAGCCACGTGTGTGTAGACGATAAATGTTAATTTTGATAAGCTAATCTCCTATTTTGATTTTGATAGAGTTTAATTATAATCCTAATTTGATTAAAACCCTGCTACTCCAAATTCTAACGTTAGTATACTAAGTCAAATGGAACCAATTTCAAATTAACTTCCACGTGTCCTATTTTGATATAAATTCAATTAGATGATTAGGATGGTAGATTATTTTTATTAGGAAAACAATTAATATGATATAATCGTAATTCTATTATTTGAAATCAATTCTCATCCAAATTCCTTATATTACACGATTTCTAATCATAGTTGCATACAAGCTCAATAATGAATTTCAGCTGTAAATACTACAAGAATTTCCATTATTTCATCACAGAAAATATAGATAGCCATGGCCGAGAGAGAGAGAGAGAGAATAATAGGAGAATCTTTACGCTCAAAATTTTATCTTCTTTTCAACCTTTCAATAACGAGGTAAGATACTTATGTGTATGTTGTTTGTTTCCATATACATTTATGTATTCAATCATTTATACATGAATTATCAATGAATCTTCGTGTTCTTTATAAATAGATATGAAATCCTTTGGAACTTTAAGATAATCTAAGATTGGTACGTCACTGGGTCACCAATATACTCCATAAGAGAATAGTGGTATGAAGTGTTTAAATTGACTATTAATAATTATGTATAGAAATTGCACGTATCTTATTGGGTGTTTTTAAATACTCACTCTTATAATAATTTTATAAATTAGTTCGAGTTGATTGGATTCGTGGCATGATGGTGATGCGGGTTGCCGAGGATTAAAGGAAAATAAAACATTAAGTATTTTGGTCATTTAGTTTGTTAGTTTAATTTGTTCAAAGACACGTTGTTTAGTTAGTTAAGTGATTATGTTTTTTTAAAGATACAATTTCCATGTTATAATTTAAATTTATGAATATTCTAGTTTTTTTTTTTTTTTTTTATAAAGAAATTTATTCCATCGTTCCGCATTTAGTATAAAAAAAAGTTAGTTTTTTTTTACTGTAACACTTCGGTGTTTATGAAAATTTGGAGTGTTACGGCTTCATTCCTTTACCTATTTACGTGCTTATTTGCCAATTTGTGTTTGTTTAGTGTGACTATTGTCCTGAATCCTGATGTCGGCGTTCCTAAGCTTATTGTATGAGAACACCATCTAACAAATTAGTATTAAAAAATATTTTAAAAAGAAAATACGTGGTTAAAAATAGGAAAAAATTACACAAAAAAAGTTGAAAAATATTTAATTTTGAAAAATGTATGATTGAAAATCATTGTGGAGAAAAGTGACTTTCAAAATATTATCCAACACGACTCCTTCTGAATCACGCTAGTGTTTTCAAAAATCTTACATTGCTTGTGATCTTGTTAATGTTAAAATAAATCAGAGTCGCACGTCAAAGAATGTTAATTTATTTAAAAGTTAACCTTATGTGAATTAATCGAATTTCCAAGCATTAACCTTAAGACTAGCAGAAGTTGAGGAGCAAACCATGTTGAAATTAGCATCAAATTGGATCCCACTCCTCTACACGATGATCACGAGAGAGATGTACAAAGAGACTCGAATGGTACTCAAGGGGAAAATGCAGTCAACTTTGTCTCAAATTTCACATGAACTTCCCTTTCAAATTGGAGAGTTTTTTATGTAAGAAATCAGCATAAATCACAATAAATTTATTTTCTTATTTTACAGTTTTGTTAACATTATTATTATTGGTTTTTTTAGAATTGATCTTGGATACCATTTCAATCGCATAAAGAGGGAAAAGATTTCATCTCTGTGTACCATTTTTCGTGTGATTTTCTCAACAAAAATGACAAAGTTGTAGAATTGCATCACAAGACTTGAATTAAATTTCTCATTCCAAAAAGTTCGTGTTACACAGAAAAAAAGATTCCAATATTGAGTGAGAGCCAAGTGATCCCATTAGGCAAAAAAAAACCCACGAGGCAGAAAAAAAAAACAATGATAAAAATGAATTTGAATAAACCAACTGTGAACTACCATAAAATAATTAAATCCCCTAAAGCAGAAAATTTGTGAACTGCCAACCATATATTTTGATAATATGACTTTTGGCAGCATTCACTTGGACCAAAATGGAATGAATTTGTTTCAATGGAAAATCTGTCATTTTATAGGTATTGAGTTTGTATTCTGTCCCTGTTTGTTTCCCACCAGAGCTTTGCATTCACCTCACCAAACTTTTCTCGGCTGCATCAGACAAGTCGAAAAGATAAGACAATGACGATTAGCGCTGAAAACGTTAACATAAGGGTAAAAACACCATTAGTAGTCAAGTCTACAGTTAGTCATCGAAGTTTATTTTGTTTTGAAGTGGTTAACTAAGTTTAACCTAAGTTGGTTAGACTAAACTAAACTGAAAATAAAGTTTAGTGACCAGTTTCGATAAATGACGCGAAAAGCCTAAGCTCATAGCTAGTTGTTACCTGAATCTGACACGTCGAAGCTCCCTAGTACCATCTACCAGTTGTCTGATGGTAATGTATACTCCCGGCTCATCTTCTTCGATCCACTCTGATTCAATGTCACTGGCATTGCTAATGGAAACTGATGGCTCGTCTACAGAGGCGTTTGTATCCCTTGCTTCCATATACGACGTCTCGCCTCTTGAGGCACCACTAGGATAAGCTCTTGATCCTGCATTATAATACTGACTGCCACCATGGTCTGGTGGGAAATAATTACTACTCGCGGAAGGCCTATACCTTACTGATTCCCGGGCAGATTCGAGCCTCGAGTAAGTAGAATCTCTCTGCATCAATACGAGTCCGAGTTTCCATTAGTTCACAACCTCATCTACATGTGTACATTGATGTAACAAGAAGAGAACACGTTAACACAAAAGTAAATGTGATTTACCCCATCCTCGGATCTCCCGGGAGTGTTAAAAGCTTGCTGATTGAATTTCTGAACATTGTAGAGCTCCATTATTCTATCGTAATTTTCGCCCCACCATCTTTGAGCTTCCCATTTATTGAACATCTCCCGGCTTCAGATTCAATCATAATCTTGAATAAATATCAATTCCAATAGACATTTTCAAATTATACAACAATTTGGCATACTATTAGTCCAAGTTCATTCAATATCAAATTCAAAACTGGAATAAATCACATGGCTGTATCTTAATTATAATTAGTGTTGTTTACATGATGGGAGCATAAATATTGGTTAGCAACGATATGTTGTTGATAAGTACGTACTTGAAACGGATTCGTTTAAGATCGTTTCCTCCACGAGGGAGAGACACGAAAGTAATTTGAACACCAGGCTCCACCTGAGCCATCCATTCTTTGGCTTCATCATTTTCTAGCACTACTTCACCGTACTTAGTCGAGATAGATTCTCGTGCATCAGGGGTCTGATCACCGGCATACGACCTGCTAAATCTCGAGTCAGGCCGAGAAGCATGATGTCCAGTGCTCGTAAAATCCCAAGCCGGAGTAGAACTTGAGCTTCCTGGTTGCATATAAGAAGAGTATGGCCCTTCTGATATATCGAAATCAGGATATGATCTTTGACCTCTCTTATAACTGCTCTCTCCTTTGCTTTGTTTACTAGATCCCGAGACCTTCAATGCCATATCCTTGATCTGATCATCATCAGAATTAGAAGTTCTTAGGATTAACAGAGAAGTTTAAAAACGGAAATAAGCAATACGACTACATTTAGTCCATGGTACTCGACAATACAATGGACAAGTTTTAACTTGTCTTTCTTTTTTAGTACTATCCAGTATTGTGCCCCTATTTGACGATCATTATTTTAAAATTTTATTTTTCTACATTCTCAATCACACATTCACACAATAAAATATTATGCACGTTAACCCAAAATTTTCTCTTGTTTATTAACTACACGTTCTCCGAAAAATCACTATTCAGACTTTATTCAAGCATTATTTTCTCTTTGTATGATACTTCTAGGCTACAATATTTTCCCCTCTTGAAGAGGACAGAAAGTCCGATATACAAACATCCCGAGAAAAGTGCTTGGTATGGGACGTGCTATAGGGCCCGACTCAAAGCCAGGGCCAAGAAGCATTACCCGCTTGGTATTGTTCAATACACTTCATCTAACGTCCTGATAAAAGAATTGTACACTTTAGAGCTGAAGCACAGCAGACTGTATCTTCTTCTGTTCCAGCAAAGAGCTCTAATAGAATATCTGACGCAATTTAAAGCTAGTTTGTAATTTGACTGCAAAGTCATTTGAAGTGTACTAACTAATTTTGACCTAAAAATATTAGGTTCTTGCTCAGGGTTTAGTATTTTCAAGGCTGAAACTGGCACTTTCAGAACAAAAGTAGCTGCCTTACACAGTCCAAAGCATTTGATACAGCTGTTTTCAGCTTTCATTTTGACTCCGCAGGCAGTGGTATTATCATCTGTATATGTACTAATCACGACATTAATTGTATGTTTCGAAAGGCGTACGTACCATACTGAACAATACAATAAACAGAGATTCAGCTTCTTATTCTTCTCTTTGTTAATCTTGCCATGAGCCTTCCTTGCCATACAGAAACGAAAAAATACAGGGTAGACACAATAATGTGGGGCCCACTTTTTTAATAATATTTAAATCAGATAAAACCCACATCCATGTGAGTCTTCTGTGAAACCTCTGGTTAGCTTAATTGATGTTGCTATTATTAATGCTAAACGTTGATACAAGTACATTTTGCTAGGTTCTTTTTCTTATTTAATTTTAGTCCATGTTTGATTTAGCTAAAAAAAACTGACAAAATTTTTAGTCAAAATAAAAAATTAATTTTAATCACAAATTTCATAAAAACTTAATCTTTTATCAACTTCTCAATCACACACTTTATCTACTAAACATCCATTTTTAGTAAAACCAAATAGAAATTTAATATTATCTAGTACTGTTTAATCTCAAACATAATGTAATAAAAAATTGACGTCGGAACAAAATGGTGGACAAGTATTCAAAGGTGGGTCATTTAAAAGGCGAGTCTTCTCCAAGCATGTCTCTTGTCTTTTCTTATGATCCCACCTTCCCACTTTCTTTATCAAAGAATTCACACAACCATCTCAAAAAAGAGATCAAGAACAAGATTTTATTCTCTTTACACTAGGAGGATATAAGTGTGTGCACATTAGGGCTAAATTTCTTGCACAAAAGGCACGTGTCACACAAATTTCAATATTTTCTGTAATTTACTTTGATAAGATTGAAATAATTAAAGTTAAAAAGAGGTAAAAAAAAAGGGGACCAAAGTTTTGAACGCATGATCCAAGAAAGAGTGGCCATGTCCCTATCGTAATTTTATAATTTAGTCACTATTTCGAGATGTCCCACCCAAATGCTTCCTTACCTTTGTTCTCACACCCCCTTTGACCAAGACCTTTCTTCACATAGAATTACTCGATAAGATAAAAAATATTGATACCATAAAATATATTTATCACTTTACTTTATTTTTTATTTTTGTTGACGTAGGAATCCGCACTCGCTATCCGTGAGTGCGTATTGGGCAAATCTCGCTCCTTGTGTAATATCTCGCTCCTTGTGTAATAGCCCACAAATCACACAGGAGAGATAAACGGCACTAGACATGCCCGGTGCGATGGACTCGATTGAGGAAGTGTTAACAGGGGATTCGAACACGTGACCTTCGGTGTCTGTGTTTACCTACTCCACTTTTACTTTTAATTCTGCTTAATTCAGTGTATCATTTAGGGCATTTGGGTCGGATTAAAATCTGATTTTAATTTAAGTCAAAGTCAAACAATCAATATTAATCACTTCTTTCATGGGTTCCACATCTTTTCAACCACACATTTCAAAAACTTATATCACAATTCACTAAAAATCTAATTTTAATTTCCACCAAACACTCTCTTAATTGGAAGGTATATATTTCGAATCACCCTAATATATCGAGTGACAATGATATTTTAAATCATTTCTAATTAAAAGACGAAAAAGAAAAACTAACTTCTTTTCTTGAATGGACAAGAAAGTCTTATCACTCTCAACCCATTGAAACTACGCAATTTGAGTACTAAATCGTTTTTAAGAGATTGATTCCTAACGTTTTAAGTTTGTAGCACATTGATATTTGGTCAACAAATTTCGAGCACTCAATTGAGGTTGATCCCTAGTCTTCAAAGTTACATAGCATATAATCTTTAGTTGATAAGAGGCTGTTTTCCCAACTTTTTAAGAATGTAGCACATTGATTTTCTCTTTTCGTCGACAAGTTATGTCCAATTTACAAACCAACTGTTACGTTACCTATAGCTTAAGGATCTTCCCGACAATATCCTAAAAATAAGAATACAACCTAAAGGGTCCCACGAAAGGGAGAAACACCAGTGGACCCCACCATTGGATTTAGCAAAAGCAACAGTAGATTATAGATCCTTTGTTTTGTGTTCACGAACGAGAAAAATGAAACTGGCAAATAAAAAGCAAGGCAAAATAGAGAAAATTACAGAATAATACACAAGTTGGGAATTATAAATATATAAAGATAAAAGAACCTGATTGGTGAGGGTTTTGACGGCGTCTTTTGTATTGGGAGTACCTCTCGGTGCTTCCTCTCCATCATCAGCTTGTTGCTTTGAGCACGTTATGCACGTCAACATTTTCTATATATGCAAATTCCTTCTTTTTTTTTTTTTTCCCTTTTCTTTATATTTTGCTTCACCTGCATTAAAATAAAAATAAAAATTATGCATTAGAAAAACTTTATTTCTTTGTTTACAATAAATTCGAGCAAGTATTTAAATAATTTTAATCAATGTCGAGTGTCGACTTGAATAATTATGAAAATAGAGAATCGACTTAGAGCTTGTTTGGTTTAGATTTTTTGGAGGAATAANTACAAGTCAAAATAATTGTAAAACATTCGAACCCCACCTAATAAATCAAGGTATCTAAGCCTAATTATTTAAAAATTTAACTTCAGAAACTGTAAAAATCTGATTGGTGCAGATTCTTCCCCAACAAATCAAGAAATGGAAATTATTCTCTCAAAATAAGAATAAATGCCAATCTATCACTTCCCAAATCCCAACCAAACAATAAAGAAGAAGGAAAAAAAAAAGTAGATAGAGAAAGAGAAAATGGGCTCGCGATCAGAGGAAGTGAAAAAAAAAGAGAATATTAATTCAATGAATATTTATATAAAGTAAAGAGTCAATAATTGAATGCAAAATCCTAAAGTAGTCATTGTGTCCGCTTTTATGTGCATAAGAATAAAGAATCAAGATTTTGTGCAGTGAGAGCCGAATTCTCTGACGAACTTCATTGTATAATTAACATCCCAATAATAAGTAACTTTTTTTTCCCCTTTTTTCAGCTTATCAAATCATTTCTTACCATTTTCTTCAATAAATCCAAAGTAAAGTTATATAAATATATGCATATTTAATTATATACAGTACACAATACGTTGAGAAAAAGAAGAATCTTGTTGAGTTGTAACTGGATTATGACTAAATAAATGCTGTGTCGAGTCTTGCTACAAACTGATTGCGACTTACCTAAACCACCACTCGACAGCTTCTTCAATTTATACTCTCTCTCTCTCTCTCTAAAACTCTGTGTGTGTGTGTGTGTGTGTTATTTTTTTGCAAGTTGCAACTCTTCAAATCAACAGTATCAAGAAAAGATATTTGATAATGAAAGACGTGATTTAAATGGATACACGGTGTCAACAGTGTCGAAACTAGGCTCAATGTAGTGGTGCGCAATAAAAGTTATGTACTGAATATCAATATTTTACCTCAAAAGAACTTCAAAAACCCTTCAAGAATCACTGTGAAGCTTCTTCAATGGTGATTCAAAAGCTAGCAAATTTCTGGGTTTTTTTCTGAATCTGTTGCAGCTTCACTGCAAAAATGAAAAAACCTAGAAAAACCCTTCAAAGATTAATCCTTGCATGGATTAAATCTTGTGAAACACAAAATTCTCCTACTTAATCTCGCTTCACGCCGCATCAGATATGCCCGGCGCTTCGATTTTCTTCAGAATGGAATTATCACTGTATCTGTATCTATATAAATATGTGAGTGTGTGTGTGTGTGAAGAATATATGAAGAAAGACAAGGAAACAGTATAAGTGGTAGTCAAGTTGTAAGTATTTATAGAGTGATGTGACGCCGTTATCTCTCGTCGTTATCTACCTGGGAAATATGCACTGATACGTTAAATAAAAAAGTTCTGAAAGTAGTACCATGTCTTTTCAAAGTTGTACCTTGTTGTAGTCCTGGCTGGCACTATAGAGACGCCGTGTGGGGGGCACTAACAGTTAGGGATCAATTTTGAATGTATAATTGGTCTACATCGAGAGAACATGAGACCCCACCTGTCTCGTTGATGCAACATGAGCATGCCACGTGTCCATCACGTTGGAGTTTGAATTGTCATCATCTAGGTATAATGATGGTTGCAACTTATTTTTTGGTATGTAAAATTATCATGATTTAAGCCAATGATTTTGAAATATCGTGAAGATCATGTTATGTTGTTTTTAAGGTTGTGTACGATTTTTGAAAAAAAAAAAAAAAAAACTTACCTACAGATACACTAATATTAATATTATACTATAGTTCCGGTAATAAGTTAAGCTCTTTTAGTAGTTCTAGTCTTTAATCGAGGGATTATGATGACATTGATTTTTCTTCTCTTGCACTAATCTTTAATTACATTGAAGTCCTCAATCTCTATATACTATCGTACTTGTATCCTCACATTTTTTATTGCGTTCTTGTCCTCAATTTTCTATTAGTTAATACATCTGGTCCATATTTATAGTTTCTTTCCAAATTTTCTGTTGGAGATGAGGGGACAAATATTATGTCGCATTTTTGTATTTCTGGTTAGTTTAAATATCTGAGGGACAAAAAGTCTTTTTATGCCTTTCTCTCGATTTTTTTAGACTGAAATCATAATCAGATACAATATATGTTAGTTAATGAAAGGATGAGATTATAAGTGCAACGATAAGTTTAAATATACGAGGGAAAAAAGACTTTTTTATTTGCCTTCCTATATATTTTTTTTTAGATTGAAATCTTCTATACAATATATGCTAATTAATGGAAGGATGATAAATGTAAGTGCAACAATAAGCAAATATTGAAGAAACATCGTACAATTTGAAAGTAGTACAATAAAAGAAAAGTATAATGTAAATATAATTACTCGATCAATATCCGGCAACTAGACCTTGCCAAATAAGGATTTGTACAAGTTTAATTGCCTGTTGCTATTACATTGTGATATGCATGGATTCGATAGTACACTTGCATCACATAAGATCAATGGATTATGTGCTTCCCTAGTCAGAATTATTCCATACAATGCATTTTTTGTGTACTGCAGTAATCAAGTTAGTCTAAACTACGTGATATAGATTGAGAAATACTTATATATAGAGGAGTTGTATTGCAAATAGTAGAATTGATCTCCTGCCTTCAGAGCAAGATAAAAACTTTTCACTTTTGATGTGACGAATAGAACCGTATGATTTTCTAAATATATGACTGTTGCAGAGAATCATAAGTAAAGTTCTCTTACAACATCAGCAGTGAAATTTTTTTATACTACTCACTATGAGCAGAATATCATATCTACTGCAAATAGAGTATTATACTCTTCATAGTGAATATGGATTGTTGGGTATTGGTTAAGCATTAGATTGTC
>CAIGRF010221905.1:53508-71700 GCA_903798235.1 Fraxinus ornus | reverse complement strand
ATGCTGATGTTATTCTGGGTTAAATCAAGTTCTTGAACCTATAGATTTAGATCAAGCTTTTATCCTTTAATCTTATATGCGATGCTCCAATAGCCAAATGAAATGGATCGATTTATAGAGCACAAGCAAAATGACTGCCATGAGATTGATCGGTTAGCATTGTGAAACTTTCTGCTGCTAATCTGTCAGCTTCTTGTTTCCCATGATGATAAATAAAAACTGGAAGCTACATTGCTTGTTGTCTAACAAGTACAATTCCCTATATGCAGGTCAGTTTGACATTGAATATATCGGCAAACTTACAGACTTTGTTCACATGGAATACAAAGCAGGTTTGTGATCTATGGAATATTATGCTCACTATTGCACTACTAGTCTGGAGGAAGAATACTTTTTGTTTGGTGTAAACACCATGAGATCATGTTGGTTTGATTTTGGATTTGTGTAGCTTGTCTATCTGAATAATCATAAATATTGTTCACTAAGATGAGAACACAGTATCACTTCTTAACCTGATAAGTTTTGACTTGAGATTGGAACATATTATCCTATGTTGATGGAAAGATGGATGCTTCGTCTCCACTTTCTTTGCCTTTTTACCTGAGCCGCAACTCCAGTTACATAGAAATAATTTTTAATGTACTTTCCTTTTTTTAGGTGAGAACATATTATCACTTCATTACCTGAATTTTGTGGCTTGAGATTGGGGCATATTATCTTTTGTTGCTGGAAAGATGGATGCTTCGTCGCCACTTATTTGCCTTTTCACCTAAGCCCTTACCTCAATGGCGTAGAAATATATTTTAATGTACTGTCCCCTTTTTAAGATTGCATTTTCCTGTTGGACAAATCTGTCTTTCTGATAGCCCCAACTTTCTTCTCAAAAAACTGAAGGAAAAAGCTTTTTGTAGATGTGCTCTTTCTAGATTTGGTGAGGTGTCATATAAAAAAGGTTAACTTCTTAATTTGTAAGCACTAGCCCCTTTATCTTTAGAAATAGGGCTTGTCTTGCTGAGTTTTTGTTTCAATTCATATCTTGGATATAACAACAATCTGGAATTTGCAGGTTTTTGTATTTTTAGCAGCTGAATATGAAACCCCAAAGAATGCGCTGAATCAGGTATGCACATTATAATTTCTGGATTTATGTTTTGTGTTGCAATTGATTGGATGATGTGTGGTGGTTGTTACATTCTTCTATCAGCCTGCCCATGCTTATAGCATATGGAAACATCGTGTATGTTAATATATCTATGGTTGTCATTACTGTCATCTATTGTACATTGTCGTCAATCATCTAAATATTTTTCGGATGTGATTATAGATTGATGTTCACAAACATGTCCTTGTGCATTCTTTCTCTTTTTATTATATGTTTCTGTTCATGATGTATTCATTATGCAAATTGCTGGTGAAATCAAAATAATGGATGCTTTTTTCCTTTTATGGTGAATCTACCCATAAATAATTAGTGCTGGATTAGGAGCATTGTTCTCTTCACAATACTCTCTCTTTAAAGATGTTTTAAGGTTTTCCCTTAATCAAAAATTTTGGAGGGTTCGGGACACGGATATGAAAGCTACTGAACCCCATAAATAGAAGTTTGATTGCACCTGATTGTATGTTTTTATGAAATTCTTTCATGATCCAGACCACAGTGTAATATTCAACAATGTGTTCAAGTGAAAAAATTAGTTACTTATAAATTCATCTTGCATTCTTATTATACTTGTGTAGATATGGCCAATTTTGGCTCCCTATCAAAGAGAGTTTCTTGTGTGCTTCATAAAAATGTATGTACTAGATTGGTAGTTTGATCAGATATTATGTTGGAATTGCCTTGAAATTGCAGCCCCTATCCACTGCATCTGTGCACTCGCATGATCCATGAAAATGCCCCCACAATTGCCACTTCTTTCATATACTTGGCATGTTCCTTTTTTGGCGATGCAGTAATGAAGAAAAGAATTAATGTGAAAATGATCAGTGAGTTCATTGACTTAAAATTCTCTGTGCACACTCTTATATTGTTCAAATGCATTTTGGCAGGTTTCCTTGTGGGATGGTATTATACCTACCAAAGAACATGCAAAATTTTGGATCCATACGACAAACAAATATCGTTTTATTGACCAAGTAAGTGACTGTTGTGGAGCACTTTTGCATGTTTAATTTTAGTGAATTTCTCATTCACCTTTTTTTCGTCGTTATAGGGAAGCAACCTGCGGGGTAAAGGCTTCAACTTAACGTTACATTGGCACGTCATGCCAAAGACTGGCAAGATGTTTGCTGACAAAATAGCGATGACTGGTTTCCGCTTGCCCGAGACATATAGATGAGAATGTTACCCCTTGTATGACATTTGATGTAACTTTATTCTTCCCTTAGTTGAAGATACAATCACTTGGAACAAAAGTGAAGAGAAATAGGGATGAATTAATTATTGACCATCCAAAAGAAATTATTCATTCCTTTAGAAATTGAACTTACCGGATAAATGTTTTCTTCTGCTTTGAACTATGATATGATTGTCCATCTATTTGCTGCATGATAGGTAGCAAACTTTCACCTAACTTCTTGTCCCCGTTGTTGCACATCAATGCGTCAATTCTGGATAGCAAATGACGTCTTGTTATTTGTTAACAAGAGTTGACGTGGTGATGTGCCAACATTTTAGTTGGGGGACAATCAATGAGACAACTAAATGGAGACATCAAATCTCAATTCGATTTTAACGTGATTGAACTAGGAATGTTTTGTTTTTGCATGAGTTGAGGATATGTTAATGAGTTATGCTACTTGGCCCGGGTTGGTGACCGGGCCAAGTGACAGGGGGGGCGCGACTTGGCCCGGTCACCAACCTGGGCCAAGTATGTTCATACGCAATAGCTAAGCACTAAAAAGGTGTCGACTATATGCTTAACACATTTAGAGTTATCCACACATGGCCCCCCTATCACTTGGCCGGGTCACCAACCCGGGCCAAGTAGCTTTATTGTATGTTAATATTCTAGATTACCATAAGAATAAGAAATTGAAATTTATTTGTCACAGTGTCAAGTTTTGTTTAATATTGTTTCCTTTATTTTTCTTTATCACCTGTATCACGCTATTTGTTTAATAAAATTGATCATTAGTCAGTATATTTTAAGAAAGAGATTAATGTATAATTTAAAATCAATAATTCGCTTTCAAATTTGAAATGATAGCAGAAAAGTGCTAACTGAACACAAAAGCAAAAATGGTTCAATAAAATAGTAGTAATAGAAGGTAAGTTGTGGCATAGTGGTTTTTACTTGATAAACTTTGGTACAATTTTAAGTTTGTACTTAATTAGGTAATTCCGACAGAAATCTGTAAATTTTTCTCAAACATTGTACAAGCGCTTGACATTAAGTCAATCTACGAGGTGAGATCAATGTTTTGAAGATCAGTTTGAATCAATAAAAGAAAAACCCCAAAAAATGAAAGCCATTTATTTTTATTTGAAGCAGTCAATTTATGGATGTAATGAATGCCGGGCTCGTTCTTATCAAGTGTTAGAATTTGGATGTGACCCGAATTTCTTGTTGAATTAATTGAAAATTCTAATTGAAGCGCACATCAAGAAGAGTTCAGTTTGAAATGTCATTGGAGTCCTATGTCAATTTATATCTGCAAACATAGTAGTTTGACGTGATTATCTTTATTTTCCACAGATTCCAAAAGCTTTGAAAGTTCGGGTCTCAATACTTCTAAAGCTCACCATCCCGCAAATAGTCGAAAAGGAGCACCCATAAAACCGAGCAAATTCCTGTAGTGGTTGTGGCATTTGTCATGAGCGTATTCTGGATTTCCTCTGCAGCCGGGGAACTTCTAAATTGCCTTGTAGCTCTTGGAGTTCTTTTGGAATTGTCACCAGTACTTCTTGGATTGACAGTGCTTGCTTGGGGGAACTCAGTCGAAGATCTTGTTGCTGATGTGGCGGTGGCTGAAGCTGGGCAGCCAGCCATGGCGAGTGCTTTGCAGTGCCTATGTTCAACATGCATTTTGGACTCGGAACAGCTTTGGTGATACAGACTACTAATGTTTATCCTGAAGCTTATGAGCTCCGTTTCCATGTGAGTATAGTGATCGCATTTGTTCAAAAAATTACTATTACAAATTTTGTTCTTTCAAAAAATGGGGTTCAAACAATTGGATTGACAGTGCTTGCTTGGGGGAACTCAGTCGAAGATCTTGTTGCTGATGTGGCGGTGGCTGAAGCTGGGCAGCCAGCCATGGCGAGTGCTTTGAAGTGCCTATGTTCAACATGCATTTTGGACTCGGAACAGCTTTGGTGATAACAGACTACTAATGTTTATCCTGAAGCTTATGAGCTCCGTTTCCATGTGAGTATAGTGATCGCATTTGTTCAAAAAATTACTATTACAAATTTTGTTCTTTCAAAAAATGGGGTTCAAACAAAGGTTGTAGTAATAATACAAGGCACGATTCTTGATGATTTTTGTCTCCATTTGGTCGGATTGTAGGTCTCTGTGGATGTATTTTTTATGGGGCTTGTTTATGACATTTTCTTGATACAATTTGGTCATACAATAGAATGATGAAAGTGCCTCTTTACCACACGTCAAAATCTAATTTTTATCATTTTGAAGGGGTTAAGGTTGTCGGCAACATGGCCGGATCCAGGATTCCATTCCCTTTTTCTCGAACATTTGACCAATTAAATTTGGAAATTTGGCACCGTCCCCTTTCAAATTTTTCTCGATACTTGACCCGAAACTTTTAGCATTTGAAGCATACGATTTGAACTTTTAAGTCACATGAAAGTCGCATATGATTTTAACATTCATATTGACGGTATTCATCAAGTAAAAATTTAAATTCACACAAGTTCACAAAGATTAGGGCCACCAAACCACCTAATTTTTCCTTTACAAAACACAACTATCACAAGCAAAAAATTTCTTCACAAAGCACACTCCAATATGCCCCATAAAAAGTTGCTTTAGGATGTTTTACTTTCGATTATACTCGAAAAGTTAATCTTTCGTGTCCATTGATAACTATATGGATTCATGGTCCATCCTTAGACTACATGATACTAGGTTACTTGGTAGAAAAGATTGAAAAAACATCACAGACCAATTAGTTTACAAGATACTCTTGAGGCATTGCTACCTTTTTGCTTCTTTTCATTGCAGAACATTAGGAAAACAACATCAATATGACCAGTGCCATGGAAAACATTAGGTGATAAAGCATACCTAAGAAACAGCAGTTAGACAAGTAGTAGGTGTACCACATTACAAACAAAGGATACGAGAGCACAGATTCTGTTTAGCCATGTACAAAGCAACCGTGTGCTGCAATATAGCGCCCGATGCCACATTAACAGAGTTGTACTGGAAAGAGGATAGGAAAGCCCACCGATTATGCAGCAAAGCATCAACTTGACATGTTAAATTCTGTTCCTCCGCGCTTTCCATGCTATTCCCTCGAAAATCGCATCAGTTGCAAAAGTTCCAAGAAATTGCTGAGGATCAACAGGACCTGGCAGCTTAAACGAGAGGGAGAAAGGCCCCGGGGGACAAAGATTCTGAGATTGCATCTCAAATACCTGGGAGTATTTTTCAACTGTTTTTTCACCCGTCGATGTCACTCCTTTGATTAATACCCTGCCATCACTTTCAACTTCACAACTAAAATCTTCTGCAATCACAAGGTTATACGATGCGAGGGAAACAATCAAAAACAAGATCTTCTCAGCACAAGGAAGAAGGAAAAAGCAAATAGGATAAGCAGAATCGTAATGCAAATGTAATATGGAAAAGTTGAGTATTTTAATTGTAAACAAAAACAACCCATTTTGGATGTCAAGACAAATATATTGATAAATGATTTAGTTTGCTTATTAAGTGGCTTGCTTACTTCTATCCCCTCTGGGAAGGGATAATAAACTCAGTAATTCCTTCGAAAAACCCAACAAATAGAACCTGTAATGCATGCTATATGTGGTCAAATATTTTGAGCCTGAAAAATACACTTACTTTCATCTCTTCTCACTCCGGGAAGGGATACACGAAAAAGATACGAATCCTCCGACTCCCCAATGTCCATGAGACCTAAAACTGGTCCAATTTGTCCTTTTGCTGCACTTCCAGTCAATGCGAAACCACTTTTAATGGTAGCAACAAGGTTACTCCACTCTTCCCTTGAAGGACGAGAAGGAAGGAATATCATTCCCGGCCCAAGATCATCAACAGGAATAGTGTTTGCAGATGACGGAATTCTGAAACTGTCCAAAGTCGGAGTAGCATTATGCAGAGCACTGCCCAATACATTATTGTGTTCCAATATATCTTCACTCTTCTCCTCCTGCACCGTAATATCATATAAAACCTTGTCAGAAACCCATATGTGTGACATTGCACCATCTCTGTCAAGAAGAAAATCTTCAAGCTGAGTGAGCCTCTTAAACCGTTCAATATCCTCTTGCTCAATGTAATAAATTGAGGGGTTATTAACAAAAACAATGTTTTCAATAGTGCCACCCCTGATTTTATCATGCAATAGCCGATGAAACTGAGGTGGAAAGAGATAATCGAACTGTGAGCAACGTGCAGCAGAACCTAGCATTGGAGTTGGAAGATCTCCATGAACAAACTGAAGCAACAAAGGTAGTCTCACAATAACAGATGATTCTGCCTTTCTAAGTATATAGTAGTATACACTTGCAACCACCGCTGTTTCTATGTCCGAACCAGCCAATTCATCCACAGTGTAGGGCCGAAGGCCTTCGGCGTGTCTTTGCAAAGCGGACTTGTGGGGCCTTTCATCCTTGAGATCAGGAGCGAAGTAGGTTCCCATGATTAAGTACAGGAGAAAATGCTGATCATCTGTCAGAAGTTCACCGTAAACATTGTCCATTTCTCGATCCTGCAGAAATATGAGAATGTATTGTGCGGAAAGCTATTTGTTTCTGATTACACTGCAACAAGTGATTATCTGGTGAGTTTCTGTTTTTCTGATTGCCAAGTTCAACAGATCCAAGTTTCATGCAGCAGGGTTTAAAGCAAGAAAAATCACATGAAAACATACATCACAGTCAAAATCGGTGTCTGCTTGGCCTGTTTCTGATTTCATTTTGCCTGTTATTGCTCTCATAATTAGAATTGGGGCTTAATCTCTACCAAAGTTAAATTATGGGAGAGGGTACGTGAGGAGAAAAAAAAGTCCAACATATACCCCTCAAGTGTCTTGGTCCTTAAGTGAAAGATGACTCAAATAAATTACTTCAGCAATCTAAGTATAAACTTCTATTCATTAGACACTGAGAAACAAACATATTACCAGATCACATAAATTTTTGAGGTTGAAAGTGCCACAAAATGGGGTATCGTGAAACAAAAACTAACAACCACATTCATGCGTGCAGATACCTAGACCACTGGGCCAAAGTTTGTATATTTATGTATTCAGATAGCTTGTTCAAATTTTCCTGAAGTCAGACTTCTACTACAATATAATATATCAACTGGAAGAAAATTAAGTAGAAGTTTTTGCTCCTAACACTCCATATTAAGAGCTCATCATGATTCTAATGGTATAAAAAACCAAACAAGAAAATAAGAAATTCAAACTCCACCAGAAGGAACAATCAGTTAACAGGCTTGTATATTTAATTGTTATCATCTTCCCTTTTACTTTTTAACTGAGCATCTGAAGATGAAGTGACAGTGAACAAGCGAGGGAACCAGTAGTAGTTACAAGAAAACAGAGGTTTGACAAAAATGGTATTTCATTCACTAAAGTGACAAACAGTGACCAAAAATGAGACAACTAAAAGTTAGCATAACATGGCTACTAAAGACTAAATTCTGCCGACCGTTCGTAAGCAGTGGTAAGATTAGTAGTTAGTACTATTATGGCTATGGATCTATTTCCCATAATGAGCTCTACACCCTTCGTGTTGCGCATCTGAGTATCTATAAGATAATTTTTTTTGCTAATTCAGATAAATATAGGCAATCTAAACCGTATAAAATACTTTGGTTCAATAAATCAGGATATGTCTGAACTATTGTTGGTAGAATCCTTTCATATAGAGCAAATCACACTGATCTTCCTCTCAGTTAGGATTTACTCTAATCTCTCAACTCCTAATTTCTGTCACTTGACTCAATTCTCCGACCCTGACTCCCTGGTCACCCCAAAAATGAAGGAAACGGAAAAATCACAGTAGAAGACTGCATGTCACCTGATGAAGTTCCTATACATGTGCAGACTTAGAGGGTATTTGCTTTGATATACATATGTTGGTAAAAAAAAATAAAAAATGAATTACTGATATAAAATCTATCCATTTCATTTTCCATTTCTTCACTAACAGCAACAGGAAGGATTTATATGGAGCTTAATTTCATACTCAGCACGTAAAATTTGTCGTGACAAGCAATAATACGAAAAGATTAATGGATAGAAAATCTTTTACTGATCCAGTTCAGTGTTCGACCACTAAGAACAAAAGGTCACAAAACACTAAGTAAAATGTATTTTTTTTTTTTAAAAAAAAAAAACTATTTGGGAGGAAAACATTTCAAAAATTTGCTGGGAAACTCAAACAAAGAATATAAAGACTAATTGCAGAGCCCCTTAACAGTAAAAGTGTTACAAAATTAAACACTAATATTTCACAATTGCCTAATAATGCTGCCCCTATTTTGATCAAGTTCCCTAAATAAATCCCACAATATATCGAATATAATATTCAAAATAATAAAATTATCTCCTGTGATGTTCATCAGAAATAAACCAAACTCCAAGATTCACACAACACAAGGTAAAATCCCAGAAAAGTAAACTACTGGTTCTGGTTCATAAATGAACTCGCTAATGACCACCATAACAAAAAAATAAAAAATCATAGTCCACCAGTACATAGATTACTGAGAGAGAATGTCCACATAATGAGATAAAGAAGCAAAACTAATATTTGTAAAATTGCAAAGTAAAGGAAAGAAAAAAGAGTGAATTACCACTGGAGCAGTTACAGAGAGACTGAGGGGTTCTGAGTTTTTAAGTTCATGATGCACTGCCACGTATGACTACAAAAACTATTTTTTATGGATCCTTTCAGATGGCATGTTTGGCTAAACTTTTAAAATGTTCACTTATAAGTAAATTAATTTTGGGCCGAGAAAATTAAATTAAGATAAAAAGTTACTTTATTTGTTTATTAATATGAACGAATAAGACAATAAAAAGTTACTTTTTATTTGTTAAAATTCAATTGTTTATTCATTTTAAATTAGAGAGATTTTGCAACCTAATTTTTTTTAAGAATGTATGCTTAGTGCTTGTCTGTTTCTGCTTCTTTCCGAGTTTGTAGTGTTTTTTTTTACCGTTTTATTCAAATTCATGGGACCCACTGTGAAAAAAAGGGTCAAAGATTTCGGCTGAAATGTGTTGCAACGGTTTGAAAATCAAAATCAGACAGGCCCTAATTTATTGGCATCTATTGCGGATGAATTATATTTTTATACGAGAAAGCTTCGTAAAAGAGAAAAAAAAAAACTACAAAATATCACTAATAAAAATATATCAGTTTGTGTAGAAAATGAAAATAGAAAAAAATATGTATATGATGAAGTGAAAGGACTCGAATGAATTCGAAAAAAAACAACTAAATTTTCCATTTAAAAATGAACCTACCCAAATTATTAAAAATATTTTAATAAATTTAATCAACAGATAGATATTCTATTACTAATAACAAATAAAAATAAAATGATAAATATTTTTGATCGAAAATTCATAGGTAATAAAATAATAATTTAAGATTTAAGGTCATTAATAAATCTTTCACATGTTATTAATTTTTTAAAAATGCATTGATATAGTTAATTCACGTATAGAATGTAAAATGATTGCACATTGATATCGACGACTTTGTCAATGATCGAACTGTTGTTCTAATTTTAGAATATAATTAAATTTCTTTTTTTAATTACAATATTATATGACTGTATGTTAAAAATTGGTCAAAATGACATTTTGCGTCAAAAATGTGAAAGGTGTGGACGTTATGCGCCTAAAAACGTAAGGTAGTGACGTTTTGCACAAAAGCCAGCAAAGGTAGGGATGTTTTGCGTCAATTACCCAAATCGAGTTATTGTTCTAAAAATATAGAGCCCATTCGGTAGAGATTAAAATCAGATTAAAATTGAAAAACTAGCCGTTATTGTTTACTTTTATCAGACGAGTGAGACCCAATAACGACTATATTTTCAATTTTAATTGGATTTTAATCATTATCGAACGGGGCCATAAGAATTTAAAATATATTTCTCTTTAGTCCTTCAACTTTCAATGACTGTCAATGATTGCTAACATTCCCGACTATACTGTCATTAATAATTGATTATGGTTATCGAAGCGCCGCTGATATTTGCGACATCATACAATTGTGTCGTTGAAATCAATAAAGATAGATCATTAATTACGAACAGTCATAATTTTCATTTAATGATCGACCAAATCAATAAAGATAGATCACTAATTACGAACAGTCATAATTTTCATTTAATGATCGACCAAATCATTATCGACAGAATTTGTGTGTCGTACATTTTTCTCCATTAGTTTCGTTTCTTATTATTTTGAAAAACATTTGTCTAACCCTAAATTGCTCGAGTCACCTATTAGCTGATGGTAATGTACAAATAATATTTTTCTCTATCATACAGTTGTCCTGATTAAAATATTATACTGTATCAGATCACACCTATATAACTCACTGCGCTCTACCTTTTTGCAATTCATGATATTCATCTGCGACTTACATACAGCTATATATACCTGAAATGAGTCGAATTTCCTATATTTTCTCGCCCAGAAATCTCTGAAGTTTGAACCTTTTGACTCTTGTTCAGCAGCTCTCCGATGTCTTCTTCGCCTTTTCCGAGGTTAGTCATTGGTCGATTTCGCTCACATTTTATGCTGATTAATTTTTGTTTTGCATTAAGTATTTCATCTGTTGATGTTCTCCTGTTAATAAATTAAAAGTGCTTTAATCGAATGCCTTCTGTTTTATTGATTTATTTACTATTTTTTGTTATTATTATTATTTTTTTTTGGAGTGTAGATTTCCTGTTTGTTCATGTACTGGGTGTAGTCATTTGTGTTTGTTAATGTATTTGCTTGTAAATGTGTTCATATAAATGTTTGTGATTTTAGGCTTATGACTTTAAACCTTTTATAAGCTCCAAATAAGCCCCACCCGAACATGCGTTTACAGTGTTCAGATTAGCTGATCCTACATTCACTCTTTGGAGCACCTGTTTGAGAGATTACAATAGCGACAAATCGTACCATCAGTCAATGACAAAACAACAACAGCTAAAGTTCTTCTAAGATTGTTTCATATACCCTTGAAACATCAAAGCATCCAAGAATACTTGCTTTGTCTTGTTTAGCTTACTATAAGCTCTCAATAGGTAGATTTAACAGAGTTTAACTCTCAAAATCACAGCTCAAACGACTACGTAGATATTACTTAATGATCTCAGTGGCTGCTAAAAAAATGGGTATGAAATGATTTTTCTTTTTTTAGAATATGACTCGTACGTATGACATATTCAAACTTTGAGCTTTACTTCTCTCTTTAGTCGTCACAAAATCAACCACACTGCTTGGCTTATGGTATGTTAAAAAATTTCCAAAAAATAAATAAATTTGACAATGAAAGCGCTGACAATAATCTGGATATAGTTTCTTCTTGAATTGAATACTATTCAATGTTACTATGCAACTCATATTCCATTACGAGGAAACAGAGTTGCGGTTGTGTATGATTCCATCACATGTTCAGATGGTGGGGTCTTTGGTCTTCTGAAGTCTCAGAAGGCAGCCAACAAATTTTTAAAGTAAGATTTAGAGCATGTTTGTGAAGTGTTTGTAAATGGCTTAAATTATAGATAGATAGAAATGATTGGTGTTTAAGTGGGTAATACACGTGGCTCCCTCGAGTGGCTTAAATGTTTATAAACAATTTATAATCATAAGCCAAACGTAGGCTTACTTCCGAAATCCATGCATTACTAAGTGAATGATCTAATATGGAAACCATGTTTCGTGGAGGTGAAAAAACTTCATTATTTATTCAACTCTGCTTCAAATGTCATTCTCCACCTTCGCATGTTTGAGCTTCTAATTGCACTCATATCCCTTCGTCTGATCTCGTATTTCAGCAGTTGTTCTTCCATTATTCAGATCATCTAGTATTTAGGACGACAGCACACATCTAATTTCCTCTTGTTGCAAGTATTTTAGTCCAATCAGTCCAGGGAAACTTTGAAGAGTGTCTCATTATCTTGTATAACAACATATTGAATGTTGAATTAATTCATGTGCAGTCCTAAGCTGGAGCTTTGTTCCAAGCTACATGATGAATCTACGGGCGTATTGTGTAAATTACTTTCTGTGGCTACACTCCTTGCTTGTGTTGAATATCTTTGTTCATATCTGCATCAGTGATATAATAATATTTATTGATTAATAAATGTTTATTTGGAAAGTAAGAAGTTTCTTTTGGAGTCATTGTATTTTTCCCATGTATTCTTATTTATCATGCCTTTAACTGAATTTTCAGGGCTCCTCACTCATCTTGGACACAAAATAATACTAATAATGGCACGAGGCCATTACACCGTCAGTTTCATGTACTTGATGTGCCTCCTCTTAATTGTGTTCCATACTCTGGTCCACCTCCAGGCTCCTCTTCAGCACCAATAGATATAGATGGCATTCCATCCCCACAAGTTAATTCCAGGCCTCCCATTGGTAACCACCCTGCTATGGTATTTATGCCTTCTTGCACAACTAATGAAGAGTGGAGCAACATTTTAGCTGCTACCAGAAGTGGAATTGTACTCTCTGGGAGTGCTGCATCGGGAAAGATGGGACCACCTATAGGAGCTGTAGATGTTGGTGAATCTGAGGATAAATATGTATTCCGTGTAGCACTACCAGGCGTCTCAAGGGTTGAAAGTAAGTTTCATGTCTGACTAACATCTTTTCAATCATATTCTAGTATCTTGTAGGAGTCGAACAGTCATCTTTTCGCACTGCTGATTATGCTTCTTTTGTTTTCTTTTGGGAAATTAGTGAATGATATTGATACGTGTAATAATGCATCTAATATATAAGAAATTGAATTAAATCACTTATGTTCCCCATTTTGTTCTTAAACTCTATATTGTCAATGCATATGTACCCGAACCAGAGTGATCAATCTCATCTCAAGTTGCATGCATATTATTAATTGAAGTGTTAAAACTTGAACTATGAGAATCAAAGCAACTTTGGTAATCATGTAGTTCTTCAAGAGGTTGAAGGAAATTGAGTGAAATCATTTTAGGTTTTTCGATAGTATCCACGATAACTTAACATTCAAATAAGATAACATGAATTGGAAATATAGTCCTGCAATGAGAGGAGATTTAGTGCCAAAATAAAATATTAATAAAAAGGGGATTTAGAAGGGGATAGGGATGAATGAACCAAACAAAATAGCATGGTTCATTTTTTTCATCTAATACTTGTGTACATAATGCCAAATTGTCACTTGTCTCTTACTCTTACTCTAAAGAATAGGTGGACTACTAAGCATGTGATAAATATCAATGTTTCAAATTTGTATAATATCATAAACATGAATCCCTAAGTGGTGCCATAATCTTGCTGGTTCCCAACAAAGTTAACATTAAAGTACATGTGTTTATTTTTAAGGACTAAGAAATCATAAAAATGTAAGAAAATTCTCTCAAAAGATCTTTATTATTTGACCACATGATCTTTATTATTGTAACTCATGGACTATTGTTAAAATCATATATATGTTTTTTGCATTATAGATGACATAGTGCTTTCTAGGAAGACCTATGCCGACATGAGTGTCACCAAGACACAACATGCAATTTTTCAAAAGAGTACTGTCCTAATGCATTCCCAACATGCTAATTAAATAATATAAATTTTTATATTGTAAAGTATGTTTTTTTTTCTTTTAATTCCGGCATGTCAACGATGTATCGATAAAGTGTCGGCGACTTGTTGGTGTCTTGTCAATGTCCAACACGTGTTGGACACCGACTCGCCGGGAGGGTGTCAGTGTATCTTAGAGTGCTTTTATCTTTCTTCTTTACCAAACCGTAGTACTTGGACTTAATATAGTTTCAATATTTTTCTTGCGAGTAGTTATACTTCAATAGTTTCGGTACTTTTTCTAGTAAGTATTCTCATATGTGATTTATTCCCACTTCCCACTTCCCACTCATCTTCTCCATATAAAAATCTAAATCCACTTCGAGGTAAAAGCATTTACTTGATTTATATTTATTGAAAAATGTGACACCAATGACTTGTTACAGAAGAGTATACCCTGTAAGCATTTATCCATGATATTTGTTATGTACCGGGAAAATTGAAACACAGTCACACTAAAACATTGAAGGATGTAAATATTGTAAAAAATGAAGTTGATCATTCTTATTTGAAGTTATGAACTAAGATATTGTAAAAATAATGATACAAGGCTGTAAAAGGATAGTCCTTTAATCTTGCGCCTTTCCTATACTGTAGAACTTGGACCCTAGACAGTGTAGTTACTTGTTTCCTGCAAATCATTTTCTCCTTTATAACTCATTTGGCTTCTTCTTTTTCTATGACATCATCCTTATGGTAATCTAAAATCCCTTCCAAGGTAAAAGCATGAACTTGGTCTCTTGTTCTCGACAAAATTAACACCAATGACAGTCAGAGAAGAGCTCGTCTTAAGAGTTTTTCCCCTGGTAGTTGTGTTATGTGGTTGCTAAGGAGTAAAACACATTTGCTCTCGTTCTTGCTTTCCAGTTTTGCTTGAGGATCTAGATGAAATTGTTTGTTGTTGGGAGAACCTGTTATCTTGCCATTCACTTCTATGGATTTGTTGCGAACACAATGTTGGGAAGTTTTGTAGTAGTAAAAAAGGCAAGAGTTATGAATATGTTCTGTCAATGAGATCGACAGAGATCGACGAAGATCACTAACAATCTCTGTTGATCTCATTGACATGTTCTACATTGGCAATTACCTGGACTATTTGGGTCAGTGCAATGCTGAATCTAAGGCCTTAAGTACATCACTAGATATTGCTTTGCTATTTCCTGGTCTATTTGGGTCAGTGCAATGCTGAATCTTTGGCCATAAGTACTTCACTAGATATTGCTTGTGGGTAGAGTACTATTCTTCTCATCCAATGGGCTATAAAGATGGTAGTTCTTTTGCCTGGATTACTTCATCAGATTCGCGTGTGGATGGATATCTCTTCCTTTAATTGTATTTCGCCATTTGATATGAAGAACTTCTGAAGGACTAAGGAAACAAACAAAAGTTATCTAGGTACTATAAATTAACCTTAAAGAACTACTAGAAGCCCAAGAATATTCGATTATTTATGGCCAGAAAAACCCAAATCCTTAAATGTGATAATCAGAAATCAGAAATAAACATGAATAATATATTTGTGATGCAATGTTATAAAACCTAGAATATGCTGGCATTACTGTTACTAATCTGTTATGCATTAGTTGCTACCCCACCTTATATCTCATAAGGGCATGATGACTTTATAGCAGTTCAGTATCATGTATTTCAGCTTTGTTTACCTACCATACAATAGGCCTAAATCTCTCGCTTAAATCAGTCTGATTAAAGTGTGTTGTATTTCTAGTTGTGTTAAGATGACTTATGCCTGGCATTTGCCGGGAATTTGAGTTTGTATCTGAGATCCTTTCGAGTCTAAAGCTTCTCCTCATGCATCTGGTATAGTATACTATCAAGGATGAAAGGCCAGCACCTTCATACGATTGAGAGACGATTTATGATGTTTATATTGCATAGTATTGAAATCACACGTGTTTCTGAATTATGAACCTACTTATATTTACCAATATGGCGATATCTGCCTTTAATGTTGTGAAGAATTGAAATGTTTTTGAAGTTACAGATATTATCTTCTAACTATTTCTTTTTAGTTAGCATGTGAAAAGTAAATCTCTTATACACTGACGTTCATTAAATGCTATTATTCACTCTGTTACTGCAGACACTTTCACTTGTGATTTTGAGCCTGATGGGAAAGTGATGATTAAGGGTGTTACATCAACCGGCCAACAAACAATTCAGAAGAAGAACATGGTATTTATAATGCTATCACAAAATTTGTGTCCACCTGGGGAATTCTCCATCTCATTCCAGCTACCAGGGGCAATTGATCATCGGCAAGTAAAAGCTGTTTTCGGAATTGATGGGATTTTTGAAGGAGTTGTGACGAAAAGACAACCAAGTAGTTTCTGAATTGTTTTGAGTTTTCTCTGGTCCAAAAAACTCAACTTGGTATGTTGAAAAGAACTGATCTGAATTATTCCCATTCACTTTTCCGTTTATTTTTTCATATAACTCAGCGTCCTGCTTGATTTCGTTACATGTATGCACACACATGAAACTTTCGACATGTGCATCGAGTATCAATGCTTTCACATTGTATAAATATGTTCTCACTTTTTTCTTTTTCTCAAATGTCATCTGGATTATACTCATGTTGTGGTGCATAAGCTATTGTTCTAGTTATTCTAACTATATCCTGTGAAGCTTATGGAAATTTTACTTGTTCTTATCCCGAAACTGGGGACATGCTATTCATTCAATAGCCACATATTATAAATTGTACTGATCCTAAAAGTTCGAATATTTGTGCTTTCTCTTGCAGATAGACAACGCTGGAAGGATTTTATGACCGGATTAGCAGCAGATTGGTTGAAAGAACCAGTTAGGCTCTAGAAGTGAATTGAGCATACTGATGATCATGATTTTACCATCTTTTGTCCCTTACACTAGACTCTTGCATTCTGGTGGTGTCTGCCTATTTACTTTTATCTTTGTTCATCTTTTATATTTTTGTTTATTTATCTTCAATTTTCGTGCGATAGTTCTAAATCTGTAGGAAATCATCAAGTTTTCAAGATTGAGGATGTTTCACTGTATTTTCAAATGACTCATGACAATAATCACCCTTCTCTTAAAAGATGCACTTCTGGGATTACTATTCATTTGTGATTTCATCACACATGTTACTGTTGCATATAGGACAAAAAAGAACTTCCATGATGTATTTCTTAATAATTAAGAGTTTGTTTGGTACAACTCAAAATCGGATTAAAATTGAAAATATAGCCTTTATTAGGTCTCACTCGTCTAATAAAAGTCAATAATAGCTAGTTTTTCAAATTTAATCAGATTTTAATATCTACCAAACACGTCCTAAGTGTGCGCGCGCGCACACACGACTAAAAGGACACGATTACGTCGTTGTAATTATTGACCTCTTTGTGGACAAAAAATAAATAAAATTGCATGATGTATTTCTTAACAATTAAGTAATATGATTAGAAGCACTGAATTCTCCATGCATATATTCGTGGACAAACCTCTTAGACGGAATTTTTGAATGCTTCCATGATCACTATTCATTTGTGCTTTCTCCATGACTCTCCGTGCACCATGGAATCACTGTTGCATATATAGGAGAAAAAAAAAACTAGCGACGTATTCCTTAACAATTAAGTAATATATGACTAAAAGGACACGTTGATTAAAAATACGTTATGGAATAATTATGATCTTGAATGATTAGTGTAAAAAAAATAAAAAAATCTCCGTGCATCATGGACACATAGACGAATATGAGCAAAAAATAATACTCCTTACCATTAATAATTATCATCATGAGTGATCAGTATAAAAAAATAATTCTCTGTGGTGCACGGAGAGTGCATTCCGTGCACCATAGAGACCACCTCCTCCTTTACTCTTTACTTCAGCCTCATTTCATAAAATTCCACCACCATTAATTCACTTTCATCCTTTTTAAGCCAACGCCGTTGTCTGATATATATCTATGTAAAATAATTGCGGGTGACTCCCGTTTCAACCCGCACTCCGACGGAATCCAAGGTAATAATTTCTTCATTTTCATCATTTTTTTTCAGAACACTCTCTCTTTAATTTTCTATTCTTATATGGGGTAGGTTTACTTAGCTAATTAAGAAATGGAATATAAATTCATTACCCTTCTTCAGGTGATCTTAGTATCTTCTCGGGTTTAGTTCT
>CAIGRF010221905.1:33594-43911 GCA_903798235.1 Fraxinus ornus | reverse complement strand
AGATGGAAGATAATTGATCGAATGCCTGGGTATAATATGAGAGCGCAAACAACTGTGGTCGTGGCCACAATGGGTATACATAACTTTCTTCAAAGAAACGGTCGGCTGGATGAGGGTTTTCGTAGAGCCGAAGAAGTAGATGACGACGAAGTCGAGATAGATCTACTTAACGAAGAGGATGAAGTTGTCGCGGAGCTAGATGCAATAATTGAAGAGGACATACCGTGGATGCAACTACGCGATTACATGGCGCATGCATTACGTTAGTAGTTGTGGATCACGAACGAATTAATTTAGGGCGTATTGTATTCGTTTAACGTGAAATACACATTTAGATGTATGCGTAGTCGTTTATCATTTTCAACCAAGTCATTTTCGTTTGTTTCTAGTTATTACATGATCGGATTCCGTAATGTGGGTGACATTGAGAGAATGAGCTGACAAACATGCATAAATTCAATTCGGTGAAGTTGAGATAATGAGCTGATGAACCTGCATTCAATTCAATTCGGCTGCAGCACGTTCAATTGTTTTCAGCAAAAATGAATGCAAAGTATTCCACCAACACATGAGAGCAATATTGGGAAAAACAAATTAAAGTGCCTAAGAAAAGTCAAGTTTAGCAACTACTTTCTCTCAAATTGTCAGAATAAATGTCATTGTTAAATACATGGGTCCCACCACTTTGGAATTGTGATTGGAAATAAATTGGAGTGTTGTGCCAAATCACTGTGGGAGAATTAGAAATTGGATGGAAAAAAGAGTTTCAAACAGGGGCTACGTAACTACAAAGTTTATGTTATAATGATTATTTCCTTTGCTCCCACACTGGGATGTGTATCTTAAAGAGAGAGTTCTCATATTCTTCTCTTTGTTTTACAAAATTTCTGTAGATTAACTTGGTAATCTTACGTTTACAATTCGCTCCCTGAATGTGTTTTATTTGAATTCTCTATTTCATTTGATTGGCTTTTTGTTGGTCATGCAACCCGTTCACTGCGACTTGCGTTTCTCGTTCTCTATAAATTGTGTCTCGCTTATTCTTGTTGATTTTCATCATTATATGTATGAGTTTTATTTGATTTCTCTATTTCATGTGATTTGTTTGATTTTTGTTGGTTGTGCGATCTGTTCTCTGCAACTTATGTTTCTCATTCTCTATAATGTGTGTTTCATTTGTTCTTATTGATTTCCTGTTGATGTTGTGCTGCGAAGTCTGTCATTGTTTAAGATTTAAGTTTTTGATAGTTATATGATATTCTTAATGTAGTTCTAGTGTACATTTATAGTTGTGTTGATTTCTTATTGTTTATTTGTTTTATGTTTTTGGTTTTTGGGGGTGAGTGTGACCATTATAGCAAATACAAATAGTGCACTCACCCTCAAAGTTGTTTTTGGTGTTCACTTATTTTCATGTTTAACTGATATGGTGCAGTCACATGCTCCTCCTCCTGGTTACTTTGTACCCCTGGAGAAACCTAGCTCCAAAGATGATTTTCATTTGAGAAAAAGAACAAGGATGCGTAGGGAGCTTTGTTGTACCTATCAAGTAGAAGAGTCTTACCCATCAAATGACAATGAGGTCCTTAAGAGCCCCAGAAATCATGGTGATGGTATGTTCTTGTTGTTTTCAGGCTTCTATATGTGCTAATAAAATGTAAGTTACGTTAGATCCGAGGGACAAATATTTCATGTCATTATATAATTGATGTTTCAGTTCTACTTTTTTTTTTTGGAGGGAAATATGCTTTGGAGTTTCCTACCAATTAACACAACTCATCTCTGTCAAATACTGAAGTATCTGTTGTAGGCTTGTAGCTATTTTTGGTCTGTCCTTGCTCTGATTAGTTCAACGAAGAAACTGAGATTGGTTTATAATAAGAAATGCATCAAGCATCTTGATTATGCTTGGATTATCACTTACATTTTGTGCCAAGTCAGAGTGGTTATTGAAGTGGATGGATATTGTGGAATTCAAGTAGTGCGATCTGTTTCTATTTTTATTTGGTGCCATAGTATTCTGGATGAAATGGTGTGAGCTCTAATGAAATGGACAGAATGGTTTTTGTCATTCATGTATGCGTTACATCCGACACCGTTTGGTGCTTTTTGTGCATACTGTACTTCTCTTGACCACAAGGAAAAAGGAAATAATGTTCCATTTCGACAAGAAAGAAAAATTGTTCAACTTGAAAGGAATTGTTGTAAGTTTCCTAATCTTTAAAAAACTTCTTTGCATTCAAAGACAAAAAAATAAAAATAAATCTATTTGAGATCATTTGAACATAGGTTTATGGTAAGCACGACCAGGCATACTTGAGACAATTGTACGAGGAGTTCTAAAACTCTCGTATATTTCACTTGCTAATATCTTGTGCTATAATTTAAACTCTTAGATTGCATTGCAAATGTAGCTTTCGTCAATTCTTAACATTCGACATACTAACATTACCTTAAAAATAACATCATCCCGTGCATTGCACGGGCATGGACTAATAATATGAAAAAGACTTGTATATGCTTGATGAGCACAAGGATAACCATCAAAATGAGATATTCTTTGCCAATAAACTTCTATGTAAGCTTGAGTCTTGAGTGATAAAGTACACAAAAGTATATCACTCTCTTTATTTCTATACCTAAAATAAGTGCTCAATTTTGACAAATAGTCGAACTACATAGTCATTACAATCTCCATCATAATACACAAAAAGGAAATTGGCATAATACTTCTAAATTACGTGTGATGTATGGTAAACAAACGTTGCTCATATCAATATACAAGGGACGATAAGACCTCAAGAAAAAAGAATGATCAAATAATGGATAAAAATAGCCATCACAAGCTTGCATGAAATGGAAGTCAAGCGTGTTGCACTGTTTCGAATAAGCGGTCGGGTCGGAACAGTTGGGGACGATGGTGGAGGAGCTGAATCTGGAGAATGAGTTTTATTCCCGAGTGCGTCTTGTGGATCCAAAATAGAAGGTGAAGGAGCTTCGGTCGAGTTATTCTTGTTTACTGGTAGAATATTTGATACATTCTTGGATGGATTGGAATCATAGCCTGAGATCAACAATGTGCATTTCAACTCGAAGTGCATGACCATGGAAATAAACTCGTAAACACTTTCGCACATTCTTTCAATCATGTAATAAAAATTGAACGAGACAATAAGAGACTACTCACAGTCGGAATCTGTCCAGCCCAAAACCATTTCCTCACGATCAAAAACTATGCGGTAGCCAGTCATAAAATTCTCTGGGCAGGAATGAACAATCCAATTATAAGTTATATATACAACTAGCAAATAAATATCAAAACAGATGGTAGAAACCAATGATGATATAATTTGGTTCTAAAATCGGATTATGTAATTCCGAATCAAATTCCACCAGAAGATACCCAAGTTAAATTTCCAATAGTGTGCTATATATGCATTATTTCGATTAAAAACAAGACGGTATTACAACGAAAACAAGTCACGTTGAGATTATTTCAATACTCTTTTTCTACGTATTCATTTTTAACCACGCATTCACAATGTTAGAATATCAATTGACTTTTGGAAGTATATTTGAAGTTGATTGTTTGATATGGATAAATCGTGAAGAAGTAGAAGACTACAAAGAGTCAAATCAATGTTTTGGACTCCTATTTCAACTCAACCATTGTGATAAGAGTTCACCTTATGTTAGACTCTTATTTGTATTATATTCTTCTAGTGTGTTAGGGATTCTTTGATTATAAATATTTTATATACAACACATAATGTGATTAACCAATTGTCCAACTTATTAGTTTGGTTCAGAGAGATCCCTTGACATTTTTACTATTGATTGTGAATTCTCGGTCTTTGCCCGAGGTTTTTCCCGGAATTGGGTAAATCTTGTTTTCTTTGTGATCCATCATTTTCATATTGCTCATATTATTCTCGTCTTTATTATGTGGCCCGGTTCTCAACGCAGTAAAATATTCTACACGTAAACCCAAAATTTTTCCCTACTTTTTAACCACACATTCTCTGAAAAATCACTATTTAAAACAATATTTTTCCAAAAAAAAAAATGGCAACCAAACGGGCTATATTATACTGGGAAGGAACCCGACAAAGAAAATAAACAGATAGATTATCCGCTAGCCCATAGAATATTCTATCCAAACTTAATTATCTGCTCTCTTCTTTCTTCTGGTACATTACCTTCAGCTCTTTTTTATATTTAAAGATGGCTAACGAGTTAAAAACCCATTTCAAAATGGCAATGACAGAAAACGAAATTCAGGCTGGCTAAGAAATCCAAATATTGCAAAGTAATCAAGATACTCACGTCCAATGATGTCAATATCTTTGCTTTTGACAATAGCCAAACAGTATGCATATCCACCCTGCAGGTTATAGGAAGATGTTAGCACATCCCTCTTGGAACTTCCATACATTGATCCACTAGTAGAACCTCACCTGGCGAGGAATTACAATTATTGGTGCCTTAACATAAAATTGGTCTCCGCCTTTCATAGTCAAGTTCAAATCAGGAGTGTTGAAGCTTTCTTGGTTTGCACTGCAGCAAGAGTGATATTTAGTCCTTCAAGTTCATAATAATTAATAAAAGAGAGTGGTTGACATATGGATTGTACCCAAAATCACCTCAATTCATAGCAATAGTCAAAAATGATCTGGGTTTCCGGTTGATAATGTGGCTCGGATACTTGAGAATCAAACTGCAAGAAAAGAAAATAAATTCAGATTTGTACAGGTAATCGATACAATATACAGGAAAAGATCATAAATCTTATAAACTTACCTCCTGAGCAATAACTGAGTAACCCGGGTCATTCAAGTATGTAAATGAGGTGCCTGAGTCGAAGATTGCTGTAAACTCAAGATTCGTAGTGTTCTCTCCCACAATTATTTGTGTCACGGTGATATTATAAGTTGTGCTGGTAGAAAACCCGGAAAATAATTTTGGAAGAGGATTAAGAAAGGGAATGGAATAATAATGAAAAGCAGAATTCAGTCCATATTAAGCAAGGAAAGACTGAAAAAGCTTACTGTGATCGTTTAAGATTGAATGGTGTTGTTTTTTGGGCTGGAGTCCCTTTGTCACCAAAAACCATTCTTCCAATTCCATCAGGACCGAAACACATGGAGAAAGAATTTGCTGCAAGCCCTTTGCTCGCTAGAATGCTAGGGATGGATAAGTTATCCATACCAAGCCCAAATAGACCATTAGGAGCCGCAGCAATCAAAAAATCACCAGTTTGAACAATTCCACAGCTGAAATGGCAAAAGGTAATAAGACTACATTACACAACAATCATAGGATGCATGAATAACCAGAAATCCTTTGCGAGTGGCTTGGTTGGGTTATCCCCTTAAAATAATGATAATAAATAAGTAAAGAAGTGCGTGCAAGTGTGTATTTGCTCATGAGCTAATATTTATCAACTTCAAGAAAACTCACAACATGCTCATTGTTTCAAAAACATACTAACATTCACAGAAATATTAATTATGGATTCACTACCAAGTACCATCTACTTCCAAAAAGCAATGTAATACACTACACAAATATTAAAAGTTAGAGAAAATTTCAAGAATGCAGTTTTAATCACAAATGATTTGAGAATTCATATTAATCAATTAACACAATCTTCTTGCATTTGATTATGTAAACATTGGAGATACAACATTTTACTAGGGAATTAGTCTTCATAAAAAAGATATTACTCACCCTAATGTAATCGGGGCATCAACGACTTTTTCTTGACTGTCGTCTGTAGCCAAGTGCAAAACATCGTCTACCAATATCCCTCTAGTTGAGGTGTTGCTGGAAAGATATACCGCTTGATAAGCACAAGCCTTATGTGTGACTGAGCATCGTCTTTCCTGTCCACATGTAGTACTGTTGCACGGAACAGGTACGCTTGTCGATGACTTACTAGGGCTGTATATATTCAGTTCTAAAGTCTGTTTCAGAAAAGAAAATTAAATGAAAGTAAGAAGACACATCTCTGTTTGACAAGAAAATAAAATATATTAAAGAATGAATTAAAGTCTAATAGTGACATAATACTTAGAATAAGTTCTTATTGTACACTATAAAGCAAACTACAGGCGCACACAAGAACATAACATATTTTCAGTAAATTAACATACCTTTCCCGAGGTTGTGTTCAAGCTACGTGCACAGCTGGTACAATCACATGGTAACCAGAACAGATTGCTGCCGGTGTCAAGTGCCACAATAAATGTTAAAGCAGGGGTCCCTACAGTAACAATTGCATAATGCAAGCTGCAATTTACAGGAACGAATATTATGTTAACAAAGAAAATTAAAATGATATGGTTATCGTGTGTTTTTAGTTTCTGAAAGCAATTATGCACTTCAGTAACATTTCGTTAGCAAAAATGCTAAATGCCTAAACCTAAAAAGTGTGTAAGCACAGCTCATGAGAGAGATGCAAAAATCATTTGTGAGATGAATATGAATATCTTTCTCAACAAGAAGAATGAGAATACAATGATTGGATAAGCATTTGGTGGTTTTATTATCAGCTTTGCTACAAGTACAAGATTTCAAAAATCCTGTACTTGCCGAGAGCACACAATAGGGGGGTGGGTGGGGGGAGTTTTGGCAATATTTTATCTCACATGGGACCCGCCCCATGTGAGATAAAATTCAAAATCCTGTGTGAATTCTGTGAAAATCCTTCTGTACTTGGAGGTTTTCTCTTTTTTTTTACCAAGTGGGATTTGAATTAAAATTGTGCCCCATGTGAGATAAAATTCAAATTCCTGGCTAAATTCTGTGATTTTTGTTCTGTACTTGGAGGTTTTTTCTTTTATTATAGTTTAAGCTCTGAACACGAGACAAGAAATGACTGGACAAGCATTTATTAGGTTTTATTACGGTTTAAGCTTAGAAGATACATAAACAAAAACTTATAGCATGAACTCTTTATCTTCATGGGGTATGTACACATTGCAGGATCACCCTTAATTGATTTCTCACTTCACATATAGGATACAAGATACGAGGGAGGCCCCAACAGCCCCTCCCTCTCTCCATTCAAGCTAAAAGTGTTTAGCAAGAGAATTCATGAAAAATTGTGCTAGTGTTAGCAAGTTTTTGATGAAGAATGAATTCCGAATTCTCGTGAAGGGCCATGTTGAAGACTAAATATAAATAAATAAATACATCTCACTGTAATAGCTCAAGCTCTTACACAAGATGGTTGATTTCGTAGCCATGGTGTTTTCTACATAGCCTAAACTATACCAGCGCTGAAAAAATCTCTTTTCATCGCCACGAATAAACCCAACAATTTAAGTAACTAAAATTAAATAAGATTAAACAAACACATAATACCACCAAATTATTAACCATGAAATTGATTAATACAGAAACTAGAAGCAAAATAATAGAGAAAACGTACAATCCGAGAGAACTGAGTTCGTAAGTTTCGTTGCTACCGATGAAACTGAGGTGGGAGGAATCAGCTGGGGTGACGGCTAGGCGGTGGGCCTTGATGAGCTGATCGCGGTGGGCCATGGCGGCGTAGTAATCGAGTGAACCCTTTTCCGGCAACCCATCAATGTTCAATAAATCCTTAACAGGATCCGAATACCTGTGGTGTATATCAAACCCGAATGTTCCAAATCCTTCACTACTCAAAGCACTCGATAAAGTCACTAGAATCAAAAGACAAATATGGTTAGAATCCATGTTCGAACTAATAAATGTTCACAATGAATTAGATGAACTAGGACAATTGCTGGGCCTGTGCCTAAATACACACAATTATACAGAAATGTATGCTTCTGTATATGCAGATATAGACAGAGAAAAAAGAGTGAGAATGGGTGGGTGGGGTGGTGGTGTTTTCATATTCTCGTACAGTGTTGGAAGAAGAATTTTCCATGCGGTAGTTAAGGAGGGAGGTGAGGCGAACGGACAATCACTCAACCAAAAGTCGTCACCTGACGGCCTGTAATGTGAAATGAGTGTAGATATGAGACTTTATGTTTTGTGGCCATTAATTTGAAAAAAATTTATATTTTCAATAGTATTTTTTTTGAAGAATATATGATTAAAAAATAGTAAAAAATTTTGAGTTCACGTGTAGAATATTTTATTTTTGGAGTTGAGATCTGCTGTTCAAAATTTATTGTCCAATTTGCTCTCCACCAATGAGTAACTAACACATTATTTTAAATTAATATATTCAACTTTTTCCTCATTGTCACTTGTACTTAAAATTAGGTGACACTTTAATGTAAAATGATGTGTCGATCATTCATTGAGTGGACAACAAATTTTGGACAGCATATCTCAACTCGAATTATAGTTGAAAATGAGTATGAGAAATAATTTTAAAAATAAAGTAAATTAAATTAAAGACTACCAAACAGGGGCTTAGTAAATGAAAAAAGAGGCCCGTTTGATTTATTTTAACAATATATTTGTAATTTTTTTAAGAATATGTAATTAAAAAGTGAGTTAATTATTTCATTACACATTGATTTTTGTCAATTATCCCGTTTTACCTAGTATACTTTGAATTACTTTCAAATGGGCACTGAACTTGCATTAGTTGCACTACATCCATCACTCGAGAAACAAATGTTGCCTTCTTTTCGATAAGACAAAGCAAGTATCTAAATGAAAAATGAAATGAATCAAATCAAATCATCGGAAATCATTTAAATGTTGTTCTTGAACATAAGGAAATCGTTCAAATACAAAAGTCTACGAAAAAGCATTCAAGATTCGAGAGTTCACAACATTTGAAATCCTACTACAAATATGAAAATAAAAAACATTGTTAAAATTCTCGAGGTTTTCAAATGATCGTCATCTTTTGATGTTCAAGAAAACAGTGAGATTCATTGTATGTAGCTGAAAATTATAAAAGTTTATACAATTTGAGTTCTTTGTTTTCATTAGTCAAGAAAATGCATTATAATAAAAATTGACCTGAACCGACATGAATTTTGCAATTTCCCCATTTGGTTAAGTCAAGTCAAGCATTCTCTACTACTCAAGCATTCCAGTTGAGATTTTTTTAAATTTTTAAATTTAAATACAATTTTCAATTAACTATAGTATTTCATTCGTACAACTATTCGTATGTGATTATAGGACACAATAAACTCGTGTTGATGGAGATTAAAATTACATTTTTAGTAAATTTGATAAAAAAAAATAATAATAATTGAAATGTATAGTTAAAAAGTTGTTGGACACATAAAATGCGTAATTAATATTGACTGTTTGACTTTGACTTAGATTAAAATCCGATTTAAATCAATACCAAATAGGGCTAAGCTAAGTCGGCCGACTAATCAAATGTATAACGAGAAGATGCATTTGTTATTATTCCCTCATAACTGCAACTCCACCAATCAAGTCACGTCTAATCTTTACTCATATCAACGAAGTTTAAGTTTTATTTCACTTGTGTCGCATGTATATATTTCTCGATTGAATTTCCTTAAATTAAATAAATTATAATTTTTACTTTAAACGTGTGACTTAGTTGTATCAAACATCTAAAATCATCTTAATTTAAAGAAAATTAATCATTTTAACATGATTCAAACTGGTACAACTATCATACATAATCTCCCAAAATTTATACAAAATAAAGACATTTGTGGGACATTATGCTCTAGTTATGAAACACCCTATGATGAGATATCAGATACTTGTTCTGTCTTAGAAGATTGTGAATCGAAAAGAAGGCAATCAATAACTTCATGGGTGATGGATGAAGTGCAAATTTGTGCAAGTTCAATTACCATTGAAAAGCAATTCAAAGTATAATGAGTAAAGCGTAACGATGAACAAAGTTCAACGCGCAATAAAATAATTAACTTTTCAGACATGTCAGTCACGCAGTGCTATTTGGAAATCTAACTTCGTCAACGTGCCACGTTGAATTTAGTCTACACATAAGCTTACTAGGCAATGATAATTTCGTGAGTGATGGATAAAGTGAAACTTGTGCAAGTTCATTGACCATTTGAAAAATAATTCAAAGTACAGTAAGTAAAGGGTAAAGATGTTTAAAGTTCAATGCGTGATAAAACAATTAACTCTTTAAAGTAGTGAAGAGTTCAATGTCTTCAAAAAGTTTGACGTATTAGAGTCACTTCACTATTTAATAATAATATGACTAGTTCAAGGTTTGTACCAAATAATGGTTGACCATTTGGTTCTGGTTAATTTAATTGGTGGATTTGTGCATATCACCATGTGAATTTGGCTAAGTAAAGTTATTGGACCTAGTGTCATGTTTATCTCAAAGAGAGGTGG
>CAIGRF010221905.1:18204-29185 GCA_903798235.1 Fraxinus ornus | reverse complement strand
CGATTTCATTCTAATTTAGTATTTTGATTTCGGAAAGTAACTAATATTCTTTTGATTTCATGCAATGTTTGAAATAAAGAATGAAACAGATTGAATCCGTCGACAAGTATTCAACTTCGATGATTATTGATTGTCTTCTTAAATTTTATTTTGGTTTGAAATAAAGAATGAAACAGATTGAATCCGTCGACACGTATTCAATTTCGATAATTATTGATTGTCTTCTCAAATTCTATTTTGATAAGTCGAATTCTATTTCGATTTCATGAGTATAAAACGATACATATTGATTTGAATATAATATGCACATTTATCGGTGTAATATCTCCAACAGTAATCATGTAAGACAAGGACCGTGCTGTTTGTCCAGGAATCAAAGGGCTTTTCCTGTAGGAAAATGTCAAACAACAGATTGGCATGTCTGCGTACCTTATTCCTTTGGGAGTTTGAATGTTCAATGTCACACTACAAAGACGTGTTTGATTCCATTTTTTTTTTTTAACTTGTAGATTCGTAAAAATATATTTTACTGTGGCATAAAAATGTTTATTAAAATCAACAAAAATTCTTAATTTTTTTTTAAAAAAAATTATCCCTTCTTTTTCTGATTATTTACTATTATGGAGAGATGGTAAAAATTATAAGATATTTTCGTCAAATTTTACTACTTGAATTAAGGATTTTCTCGATAATTTTTTAGAAATTTGAGTCATGTGAAAGCGAAACGCTCTCTTTATTTTTCTAGGAGAGTTGTAAGATTACATCTTCGAGCGGCATAAAAATTGCTTATTTGTTCTAATTTATGTTTTCGAATTTATACCTTATTATAAAAAAATTAAAATAATAAATAAATAAATTGAGAAAATGACCGTAAAATTGTGGTATTTTAATTACACTATCTTCTTATTTCCTCTGTGTTATCGAGTAGAATTGTAAACATACATCGAATAACAAATTTCAATAACATCAATCACTATCAATTACCTATCACTGCTAAAAGATGAATAGAATTCTCAAATTTAGGGTGTCAAAAATCAACATTTCACCATCTAGAGAAATTCATACTACCTGGAATTTGGGTTTCCACAATAATTTTCAGAAATTCGTTAAATGGCACAAAATTGAAACTGTCATGCTATTATCGAGTCTGTTCATATCCTAAAGAAAGATGGCCCGGGATTACGACGTTATTTGACAGCTCGGAATTAGAATATAAAATCGATTTTAAAGAGGTGGCCGAGCAAGCTTCTATTTACTTGAGTTAACGTAGCCGTTCGTTTGCAGGAAGTTTAAAATTTTGATGATCTTTGGGAGGTTTCACATCCTTTCATGCATAAGGGTTGTCTAATGTCTACAAAAACGCGGTTTGGAGAACAAACTCGTATTATAACATCACTGAAAAAGATTTTGGTCGTTGTTACTGCATATAATAAAAAAAAAATTTACTGCTTTGTTTTGTTTCAAAGGGTAATTTCTAGCCTCGTCACTGGGGACATTTCGTAGTTCTTTTACTGAAATATAGCCTAATTTATGGTATATTTTGTTTAATAGGTGAAATTCGATGATCGAAAGTGGAATGGAAGAAATAAAAGGAAAATAAAAAATGGTGAAATTCAAAGTATGGGGACTAAATTACAATATTTCAATAGGTGATTCGGGCCACAAAATAAAGATTGAAAAAATTACAGCTTCAATTGGATGCAATTAGAAGTTAAAGGACCAAAATTGCTAGAAAAAATGTTAAAAGAATCTAGAATTGAATTCGGAGACCAAAACACGAAATATGGAAGCTTGTATAACTGGGCGACCGCCCAACTTGAAAGTTCAAAAGCAGTTTCCTATTAAGCAACAGTCTTTTGGCATGGTTCTTAATTTAGTTAGACGGAAAAGTTTTAGAATAAAACTATATGTACATTATTAGATGACAATGTATTTGACATTCTTTTGATGTGGCAAAAATCTGAACAATGATGTGACGGTTGTCGTTAAAATGAATGGTATAGATCTAATCACATAAAAGAATGTAAATCTTAATGTAATCCATGATGTACAGCATGATTGCTAGTTTTATTACTCAAGCAAGGTTAATAAAATATCCTATATTTATTTATCAAGATTTTACGTATGTATAACGTGTTAGTCTTACTCTATATATCGGTGTGACGAAAATTTATCAAAGAAAATTCATTTAATCTTGCAAGAAACTGAATCTTACGAGTACAACTGAGTGGAACAATGTTATCAAATTCGTTCCTTTCATGAACTCGACCAATCTAGAACAAGTTGCAGTTGATCTATTCATTTTGATTGGATTGGGGTGGCGATTGGCACAACATGTTTCTTCTCATGAACTCGGATCAATTTGAAAATCATTTTTTGGACGATTTTATTTTTACTATGATTCAATTATTTTAATAATACCTTACTTTTGATTTTTCAATAAATATTTAATTATTTCAATAATATCATACTTTTCGTTTTTAGTATGTATTAAATTTTTTAATTTGAACTATTTGAACAATATTATCCTTAGTTATTTTATCAACTATTTAGTTACGTTGAATGTACATTTGATACATTCGTTACCTTTTTGTTTTGTAATATGTATTCGATTTATTTAATCATTTGAACAAACGATATTATCATGAATTATTTAGTTTTGATCAATATACATTTCACATACCCATTCCACTTGATTGGATAGTAAATTAAATTTATTAAAAAAAAATCTGGAACAAAGATGAATATTTTTAGGGTTTTCTTCCAATTGTTTTATTCGATAAATGATAAGATACCTAGAGAATGTAAATGGGGGACATATATGTATCCTCTAAAATAAAAAAAAAATAAAAAAAAAAGTATCATATCATAATTATTTTTTGAACAATTCCATCTTTAATTCAATTATTTCAATAATATCTTTTTTTTTTTCAATATATATTTAATTATTTCACTAATACCATACTTTTTGTTTTTTAATATGTACTTAATTTATTAATCATTTAAACCATTTGAATAATATTGTCATTAATTATTTTGTTAATAATTTAGTTATGATGAATGTCCATTTGACACATTCATCGCCTTATTTTTCGTTTGTCAATATGTATTTTAATTTATTTAACTATATTTGACAGATTCTTTACATTTTCGTTTTTCAATATGTATTTGATTTGTTTAATCATTTAAACAATATTATCATCAATTATTTAGTTATGATCAATGTACATTTCACTAATTCATTCCATTCGATTGGATAGTAAATTAAATCCATCAAAAAAAATGAAGCAAAAGATGAATATTTTTAGAGTTTTCTTCCAATTGATTTATTAAATGAATGTTACGACAAATTTATATAAATAATTTAATACAAATTTATTTATTGTCAAATACATTGAATTAGAGTATATTCAATGAAGGTTTGATGAAAATTAGACTTCTCAATTTTTAATTCCGTCAGTTATTTAACACGTTGGATGTATTCATTCTCCCGTGGGTCCAATCTTCCATGCGCGTCTATGCTTCGTGCATCTACGTCTAGAATTTGCCATATCTTGTAAACTAATTATGTTTTTGTTTGTCTTTCACTATTTTAAAACTTTTTTTTATATATATTAATTTTTAATTATATATTCACGTAATAAAATATTCTACAAGTAAACACAAATCTTTTCCATATTTTTAAACAACACGTTCTTAAAAAATATGGGCTAATCGTGCCTATGCATCACCTCGAGCCATGGGGATTTCTTATGGAGCATGAAGGTCTTGATGGATTTGTAGAGAAATTTAAAGGAAATTTATTTACAAGTGGGCTTTTCTCGATAAATTAAGTTACTTGTACATTCTATTTGTATATATTGGTTGACATTCCATAATGTGTAAAAATTTGAGTCATTGATTATTTTAAGTATTTTTCAAATCAATGGCAAAATTGTATGCCACATCATGGGATGTAAACAAAATTGTCAACCAAAACGTTAGTGTAGTAAAACTGTTTCTCGATATCCATTTTGCTAATTGGAACATTTTAAGTTATAAATATATGATTAAAAACTAATTTGAAAAAAAAAAATTAGTCCAAAATAAATGGAGCCAAAGAGTGTCTAATTTTTTTTTTATTAATAAACATATTTAGAAATAAAATGTAAATTAAGGCCGTGTTTCCCTCATTTTTTCATAACTCTTTTTTCAATGTACTCATTTTCAATCACGCATTCATACAATAAAATATTTTACAAGTAAATCCAAATTTTTTTTTCTAATTTTTTAATTACACATCTTCAAAAAATTCACTATTTAAAATAATGTTTTTCCAAAAAAAAAAAAAAAGTTACCAAACAGGGACTAAAGTTGATCTTACCAGTATGTCACGCGCGAATAATGCGTGTGGCGAACAAATTACAATAAACTAAAAACAACCAAAATCAAGCATCAAAAAGTTGATCCGCAGCCCGCTACACTCTCCTCCGTATGAAATTCTCCGCTACCAACCTCAGTCACCAACCAAGTAGGACTCGCCCACCGTTTCACTGTCAAAGCTCTCGCTTTAACACACTCAAATATATACACACAGAGACTCGAGTTTATAGTTCACAACGGGATCGGTTTTATCGGGTGAAGATTCTGCATTTTTCTTTTCCAAGAAATGGAGGTCAGCGCCAGAGCACCTGGAAAAATTATACTAGCAGGTGAACATGCAGTTGTTCACGGATCCACTGCTGTGGCTGCCGCAATCGATCTCTACACTTACGTCACTCTTGGTTTCCCCACACCTTCTGGTATCTTACCTCAGTTAATTTTGATTGTCAAGTTTTTCGTTTCCTGTTGGATTCTGATGGTTTGAATATTTTACGTGCAATTTTCTCTTCTCTTTTTGAATTCTAACAATTGGATTTTGTGTGGATACATCTTTGCGATCAGTAGTTGATTCTGATTAACTTGAGTATTTTATCTGATCAGTAGCAATTGGGTTTGGTGTGGATACATTATATTTTATTATTATTATTATGTTCATACTTGATTCTGATTAACTTGAATATTTTATCTGCAATCTTCTCTTTCTTTTATGAACTGTAGCTATTAGGTTTTGTCTGGATAAATTTTTGCTATTCGTATTTGATTCTGATTAATTATACTGGAATTTCTCTTGGCGTAATGAATTCTAGCTATTGGTTTTCTGGACACATTTTTGTGATTAGTATTTGGTTTCTGATAATCTGATTGATTAGAATATTTCATCTGCAATTACTTCTTCCCTTATTGAATTCTAGCAATAGGGTTTTGTGTGGATACATCTCTGCTATTCGTAGTAGATTCTGATGAATTGGAATAATTTATATGCAATTAAAATAAATGACCTGTGTTGGTAACTCCTTGAACTTCACAAAATTTTCCAAATCCCACAATGTACAAATAAAATCGACTTGTTTGAGAAGTGTTTGTAAACCGTTTAAATTGTAATAGATAGGAAGCAATGCTGAATAAGTGGGTATTACTTGTGGATCCCAAAAATGAGTGAATAAAGTGGTTTCACTGATAGTAAACGGTTTATAAGCATTAGCCAAACATGGTCTTAGTTTATATTATACTAAAAAATTAAAGGAATAAATATGAAGATATGTTACTCTTGTTCATAAAAGAGCTGAAAGTTGATAATGATCCCAAGCTCTTGGCTCAGCTCGTATATTCATTTGTATTCGTAATCTAAGTTCCAAAGATGGAAGAAGGTTAATTAGCAACACAGTAAATGATTACATTTGAATCCGGACATTGATTTGTTACAGTCAAGGATCATATAAAAGATTTCACGATAACTAGCACTCAAAAGGACATTTTGAGTGAGTACTATAATTTAAATGGTTTAAAAGTTGTCATTGATGCCTTTATAATGCACTGAGGCGTGGTAGAAATTTATGTTTTAATTTTTGTATTTTTCTCCTTCTGCAATTTGTTATTTCTGTCCAGTTGCCGACTTAAAGGATGCGTTTGGCAGGCACTTAGAATAGAATGGACAAAAATCAATTCAGAATTTAGCGGATGTTGTCATGATCCCCTTATTAGACCAATTTTAATGCAGGAAAACGAACTTCATGAGAATTTGGAATTCAAATGGAGTATCTGGAGATTGAGTCTACTACTTGATCAGTTTATATTGAATTATTTGTTTTCCAGTTAAACAAATGTATACTAAATGCCCTTGTTTCGTCACTTAATTTTTTTTAGATAATAAAATAATATAGTTCTTGACGTGAATAATATTGATTGGTAGACATGATTCTTTATGCATTTTCATCATAATGTTTTTTTTTTTTTAATATGTTGAGCTTTTCTAATATGATGGCTCTAATTTCGGGTATTCTTTCGGAGATCAGATAATGATGATACACTTAAACTTCATCTCAAGGATATGGACTTGGAGTTTTCTTGGCCAGTTGGAAGAATTAAAGAAGTTCTCCCTGGTCTGGGTAGCCATGCTGCTTCCTTTCCCTCATCATGTTCATTAGAGACCACCAAAGCAATTGCTGCTCTAGTTGAAGAACAGAACATTCCTGAAGCAAAAATTGGAGCTTCGGGTGTTTCAACTTTTCTGTGGCTATACACGTCCATTCATGGGTGAGTAATTTGAATTTCATTCATGGGTGTGTAATTTGTGTAGTACATCTGATATGTTTATTTTTTTGCTTCATCAGGTATAAACCCGCTAAAACAGTGGTCACTTCTGAGCTGCCTCTGGGCTCTGGCTTGGGTTCATCTGCTGCCTTATGTGTTGCATTTTCAGCTGCTCTACTTGCTCTATCTGATTCCGTCACACTTGATTTTAGCCACCAGGGATGGCAAATGTTTGGAGATAGTGAGCTGGATCTTGTAAATAAATGGGCCTTTGAAGGTGAAAAAATAATGCATGGGAAGCCATCTGGGATAGACAACACAGTGAGCACATACGGTATGTAATCCAATTACTAGCATGTGGCAATGATCAACAGAGAGAAGAATAGTTTGAGTTTTTATAGGTGTGGATGATTCCTAGTGGAGATCCACATTCCTTTTATTTATTTTTAATGGGGTTCTCAGTTCATTTCATCTTGTTTAGATGAAAGAAAACAAGGAAACAAATAAAATAGATGGGGTTCTCTAGAGAGAGAATTCTAGGATGGGAGTCACACATTGCTTCATTTTTCTGCAATCATGACAGAGTCGTCTCAAAGAGTTCAACCACTCACAGTGCCAGCATAATTACTGTTCGGCCATACTTTTTATCAGAAGTGCACGACTCAAAGAGATTTATAGTGTTGAGTTAATATTTTAGAGTTATAACTAGCATGAGAAGTCATTCAATCATAATAGGGGGTTGGAAATCAAATCATAGGGAAGGGAGAACTTGATTTCAAAATCTTTTCATGTTCTTTCCTAAATGGGCTTTTTAGGGCTTTGGCCTTTCTGAACGTCCTTTCTTGTACCTCCGCTGAGTACTAAACTTTCTTGAAAACAATGATCCCGGGAGTCGCACATTGCTTCAGTTAAAGCTAATGAAGTTTATGCAACAGGCAACATGATCAAATTTAGGTCTGGTGAATTGACACGCATCAAGACAAATATGCCACTTAAAATGCTCATAACTAACACAAAAGTTGGGAGAAATACGAAAGCACTGGTAGCTAGCGTTTCTGAAAGGACAATAAGGCGTCCCAAAGCTATGGCTTCTGTATTTTCCGCAGTTGGTTCCATCAGCTGTGAGTGGGCTTCCATTATCCAGTCACCGGTTACAGATGATCTCACCATAACTGAGAAAGAGGAAAAATTAGAAGAACTGATGGAGATGAATCAGGGGTTGCTCCAATGCATGGGTGTCAGCCATGCATCTATAGAAACCGTGCTTCAATCAACATTGAAATACAAGCTATCGTCCAAATTAACAGGAGCTGGTGGTGGAGGCTGCGTTTTGACACTACTACCAAACCGTATCCTTTTGGTTATCCTGCTTATTTTCTTTATTCACATACTGCCCTGTTTGAGCCCCCATTGTTTTCAAAACTCATTTTCAGTTACACGTTCTTTCGTAAAATAATTTTTACATGTAGATTCAAAAATTTTCTCTATTTTTTAACCACACATTATCCAAAAAAACCACCATTCCAAAACAAATTTCCCTCAAAAATAGGGCTCAAACAGGTGGACTATTTCGTTATCGTTCTTTTCTCTACTGCATATATGCCTTTTGCTGCATAAGCTCCCGCTTGTCTCTCTTTAAACCAAACTCTTTAATTCTCATAATCATTTTCAACCACACATTTGTACAATAAAATATTTTGCACGTAAATCCAAATTCTTTTCCCACTTTTTAATCACACGTCCTTCAAAAAAATCACTATTCAAAACATCATTTTTTTTCAAAATAATGAATATCAACCGGGGCCTAAATTACTTCGAAACACGTTTATTCTTGACTGCATGACTCAGTACTATCAGGAACAGTTGTTGATAAAGTAATCTCAGAGTTAGAATCGCGCGGGTTCCAATGTTTGATTGCGGGTATTGGTGGAAGAGGCATGGAGATTAGCTTTAGTGGTTCTTCCTAAACGTAGTCCAGAGTCTGACTGTAAGATTTGTCACCATATTTGAGAATAATCATAGGGATTAGGGAAATGTATGCTACTTCTGCCCTCTTCTGTTAATTAGAAATGCATTCCTAATTTTTTGCAATGCATGTTCGACATTTGGGATAATTTTTCATTTTGTCATGAAGTAATTATCTAATGCTATGATGGTCGAAAGATATTTTTTAAAAGAAACAGTTGATATATGAGTAAATTAAATGGATACTCGCTGAATTGTACCATTGGTTACCACTTGCTCATCGAAAAATAAATAGATACCGAATACTCACTCAACCATTCATTAACTTATCCATCCATCACGAGGTTCAAATCCATTTGTACGGTGGGACATTTATTGAATAAAAAAAATAAGGATCACAAATCAATTATATTGTTTTCTCTAATATAAAAATTAGTTATTCATATTGTAAAAATAAAAACACGCAAAAGTGGAAATATATCACCAAAAATTGATGAAACCTAATTTTGCTTCATCCATCCCTTTTCTTTTCCACTGCCAACGCCGCAGTTCTCTCTCTTTTTTCTGTTTTTTTCTGCCCTTTTTCTTTTGTGCATGAATCCTTCTCCTCTCTCTATCTGCCGTAATGCGTCTCTCTAATATATTATATAGTTTTTATTTGGGTCCAAATAAAACTTCAAATACAAGTCTATTGAAGCATATTTAACTCGAACTCATTTAATGTAATATTTCTCTCCAAAGCTTTTACCTACAAAACAAAATATAACATAAATTAGGTAGAATATTATCACAAAAAAAATATCAGTGTCTCAAACAAGTGTAGAAACTACACTTATCATAACACAATCAAGTAAGACATTGATAAAGATTAACAACATTAGATAGTCTGTCATAATAATTAATGAGTGTGAAATTGTATGATCAATTCACAAATATGCTCCAAATAATGCTAGCAAAAATAATTTATGCTTATCCAATGTTCAATCGGTGTGTGCGCATAGCCACTTTCAATCATTATCTACATTATGAAAAAGTTTTCAAAACAGAATTTTTTCAAATTGGCTCCAACCCGACCCTTATGGTCAAATATTTATTTTCTCACTCATAAGATTCACACTCCTTAAATACATATATTTACTTTCTTTTCACAAGTATAAATCTAAAGGTTGGTCTCAAATTACTCATTTCTTTTTCCCGCTTTAATTTGGTTGGGTTTAATCGGCAATCAAAAATCTATCCACGTGATGATTCTCTACTAGATTAGTGCTTTGACATTTAAGCTTACACTAAGTAATTCAAACTCACTAGATATCTAAACCCAAACATCATATACAATTGTACAATTTCAAATTTTTTTTTCCAATTAAAGCTCATGATTGATCTCACACCCTTAAGCTTTCTTTTTGACCTTTGTAGCGAGCTTTACGTCGATAGCTCATCGGTTGTTTAGATCAAAGGGTACCGGATTTCGAGATATCTTAACAGATTTAATAACTCAAGTCCAAAATGTTACGAAGTCAATAAGTGCAATATCCCTTTTTAACATCACAAAATAAATGGGGTTTAAATCTCTAGCCTATGGTCATTACCTTATACTTAGCAAAAGACATTCTACCCAATTTTTTTTTTTCAACATGCATGGAATCAACACACTTTTAGAAAATATCCTTTAGGGGCTCAACCACCCCCAAACTTATTTCACAATATGGTTAAGTGAAAGAGAAGAGAATGTATGATTGATTAAAATTTAAACACAACTCACAACCTAGTTCTTACCATTCAAAAAAATCTATCCATCAATCACATAATTCGACATCTAGATAGCAATTGATTATGACTATTGTGCTCAAAGTAATTCAGGACCTCACATCGACAAACAATTTTAGAAAAATCTAGGCACAAATAATATATTTGGTCACAGCTCATGGATCAACAACAATTTTTAACATCCAAAGTCGGCAAGACTATCTAATATGTCAACACAAAATCATAACAATTAAAGCACAGTCACCCCCAAACATAAATCACACATTGTTCTCAATGTGTAAAAGAACAAGATAAAATAAGGGTTCGTTTGATTGCAAATGTGAAAAATGGGTGAAAAGAAAATTAATTCTAGGGAATTGAATTAACTATAAATTGTTTTACTGAGAATTGTAATTAATTGTATTTGATTGGTATAATTTTCCACCTAATTTTTTTAGCTTTGTTTTCATGAAAATTGTCAATTAAAGGGATACGTTTTTTTTACAATTGGGGATAAAATTTGTTTAGATTGCCAAAAAAATTAAATTTGAAAAAAAATATTGGTGTTCGTTTGGCTTTGTTTTACATGAAAATTGTCAATTTAAGGAATAATTTTTTTTACAATTGTGGATAGATTATGTATCCATTGCCAAAAAAA
>CAIGRF010221824.1:14938-39185 GCA_903798235.1 Fraxinus ornus | reverse complement strand
TACATATAGAGACAATTGTTGAAAAATAATACCAAAAGTCATGATCTCCAAGAGTCATGATCCATATGAAAAGACACATCTTTTCATCAAAATTGGCTTAATTTCTCATTCACCAAATAACACATTTCCAACAACTATATTCAACTTGTTGTTCAAGTTTAAATTGTTAGAGATAAGACATTCATTTATTTATATTTCATCTCAATGTCACTATACCATGTTCGTGTATTGCGTGTTACTATGATGGGAAACCTACCTTAGTTTCAAAGCCAAGTCTCCAACACCACCTCTTGTTGAACCACCATAATTTGCTTAGGAAACAATCAAAAAATATTACTACAGTTATGAAATAAAGTTGTTACCATCAATGAATATTAATCATTAAGACCTCATACAACTTCTAGAAAAATTACTAAACAAAAAATAGGGTGTTCTCTGAATTCAAGAAAAGAAACTATTCCACTAATTATCAAAGGCTACGTATATAAATTCACTAGAGATTCTTGAAAAGCAAACAAAATCAAAATATAAAATAATGAAAATATTAGAAAACTCTAGAATTCCTCAAGGACCAAGTAAGATAAAATAATGAAAAAAATAAAAATTCTCAAAAGGCAAGTCACTAACTTTTATATGCTATAAATCGGGGTTTTCCACTTCAATTGTTGGTTGTAGAAGTCTAAACTGATTGCTATTATAAAAGTCTGCCGCCATTATAAAATTTTATTTTTCATAAATTAAATTTTCCTCTTTCAGTTATCTTGTTCAATTGAAAATTACTCCATACTATTTTTATCTTACAAAATATACTTCTCATAAACCACCAAACCTTTTCAATCAAATTTACTCATCTTTCCTACCAACTATAAAATATTATCAGTGGTATCAGAGCTAGGTTCGATTGATATTGGGCATAAGCATATACTATGGCGAGCGCTTTCCGTTCAGCAACTCCTATCCCAACATTTAATGGAGACAACTATGATTTCTAGTCTATTAAAATGAAGACATGCTTTTATACGCAAAACTTATGTGATATCGTCAACTGCGGGTATACTAACCCAGATGACATTTACACTCTAACTGTTGCACAAAAGAAGGAACTTAAAGATAATCAACAAAAAGATTCTCTAGCATTACTTGCTTTACAAATGAGCTTGACATACACTTATTTTTCGAGAATTATGGGAGTTAAAATGGCAAAAGAAGCTTGGGATAAGCTGAAGGAGGAGTTCTATGACAGTGACAAAGTACATACTTGCTATCTTCAAACTTTAAGAAGGAATTTTGAAAATCTTAAAATGAAAGATTCTAAAACCGCAAAAATTATTATTCAAGAATATATAAAATATTAAATCAACTAAGATCTTATGAAGATGATGTTTTTGAAAAGAATGTTGTTGAAACAATTTTAATTACTTGCACAGAATAATATGATCCAATTATTGTAGCTATTGAGAAGTCTAAAGATATAGATAAATTAACAACTGCAATATTAATGAGTTCATTGGAAGTTCATGAAAAAAGATTAGAAAGGCGTTATGAAATTAACACAGAAAACACTTTTCAATTTAAAACTAATATGCGGTTTTAGAAATCTAAAGAAGGTGGCAGAAAATTTAAAGAAAATTCTAAAAATAAAGAAACTCAAGTAAAATAAATTGATAATAACAGCAAGTATCTTCCATGTGGCGTTTGTAAAAGAAAAAGTCATTTGGAAAATGATTGTTGGTTTAAAGGAAAACCACAGTGCCGTAGCTATAAAAAAATTTGGATATGAAGAAAAACTTTGTTGTTTTAAATCATCAAGTTACTTTTTCTAAAGAAAATAAAATATGGAAGGAAGTCTATTTTATACTCCCAATAAGGATGTATGTGAAGAGAAATTAGATATATTGTATCTAGACAGTGGCTGCAGTAATCACATGACGAAAGATGAAATTATTTTCTGCAGTTTTAATAAAATAAACACAAAAATAAAAATTGGCAATGAAGATTTTATAGAGGCAACATGTAAATGCACTATTGTCGTTGATACAAAAAAGGGTAAGTGATACATCAATGAAGTTCTCTTGGTCCCTACAATATATCAAATTCTACTAAGTGTAGGTCAAATGATGAAGAATGGATATACTTTACATTCTGAAGGAGATTCTTGTACGATCTATGATAAGAAAGATAAATCTCTTGTAATTACAAAAGTAAAAAAGCGAGAGAACAAATGTTTCCCAATCCAATGGAGATACGCAAATAATACGGCAATAACAGTGCAAGTGGACGAGTCATGGCTATGGACCAGAAGATTTGGACACTACCACTTCCACGGGTTGAAGATCCTTTAGCAAAAGAGCATGATGTGAGATTTACCAGTCATAAAGGAGATTAAAGAAGTTTGCGAAGGATGTTTGCTCGGGAAATAACATTGTCAACCATTTTAGTCTAGAAAATGTTGGAGAGCTAAAGAGTCATTGGAGTTGATACATATAGATGCATGTGGTCTAATACGTACTCTATCAGATAAGCAAAATAAGTGCTTCATTCTCTTTATAGATGATTACACTAGAGTGACATGGGTATACTTTTTGCGCGAGAAATCCCAAGTTTTTTGAGATTTTTAAAAAGTTCAAAAACTATGTCGAAAAGCAAAGTGGTCGCAATATCAAGACAAATAGAAGCGACAGAGGTAAATAATACACATCAAATGAATTTAACAAGTTTTATGAAGATGAAGGAATGGAGCATCAACTCACCGTTGGATACGGACCTGAACAAAACGGCGTACCAGAAAGAAAGAATACAATAGTAATGGAGACAGTTAGAGCTATACTAATGAAGAAAGGTTTTCCAAAAACTTTATGGGTAGAAACAATAAACACTACAGTCTATTTATTAAATCGATATCCTAACAAAGCGGTGCAAGATAAAGCACCAGTTGAAGCATGGAGCAGACGAAAATCATCAGCAAAGCATCTTAGAGTTTTCGATTGCATTTGCTACACACATATTCCACAAGAGAAAAGAGGTAAGCTCGACGAGAAGATAGAAAAAAAGGAATCTTCTTAGGTTATAGTACTCAATCTAAAGACTATCGAGTCTATAATCTGAGAACAAAGAAGTTAATTATAAGTCGGGACGTTAAGTTTGATAAATATGCCGCCTACAATTGGGAAACTGGTCATCTAGAAAGAAAGGCTATCAGCATCCTAACTCAACCACAAAAAATAGGAGGGTGACATTGAGGATAACAATCAACCAGAGTTCCCACAGCAAGCAACGATAGAAAAACTAGTTAACTCACCAGAATCATCGCCAAGAAAAATACGAAGATTATCAGAAATATACCGAAGATGCAACTTGATGATCATTGAACTTGAAAGCTATGAAGCAGCTTAAAAACAACTAGAATGGAGAAAAGATATGGACGAAGAAATAAAAATGATAAAGAAAAATGACACTTTGGAGCTTGTAGATCTTCCTTAAGATAAAGAACTCATAGGAGTTAAGTGGGTCTACAAGACAAAACTTAACGCTGAGCTAATGGCTCAATTCATAAACATAAAGAAAGACTAGTTGCCAAAGGATATTCATAGCAGTTTAACATCAACTACACCGAGACATTTGCTCCAGTTGCACGTTTAGACACTACAAGGGCGCTGATTGCACTAGTCGCACAGAAGAAGTGGAAGATTTACTAGCTAGACATCAAATCAGTATTTCTTAATGGCTATCTTGAAGAAGAAATTTATGTTGACCAACCTCAAGGGTACGTGGTACAAGGTAAAGAAGACAAAATTCTCAAACTAAAGAAGGCACTATATGGATTAAAGCAAGCTCCACGAGCTTGGTACAACAGAATAGACAATTACTTCACTGAGCAAGGATTACAGAGGAGCCAAAGTGAACCAAACTCTATATATCAAAATTCAAGGTACAAACAGTATACTTATGATATCTTTATATGTTGATGATCTCATCTATAAAAGGAACGATGAAAGGATGATCGAGAAATTCAAGAAAGGCGCGATGAAAACATTCGAGATGACTGATCTGGGATTGGTGCACTATTTTATTGGGATCGAGATAGTTCAATATGAAGATGGGATCTTCATTGCTCAGAATAAGTATACCACTACTCTATAGAAGAAGTTCAAGATGAAAGGTTACAAGACAGTAACAACACCCCTAAATAGTAATAAATCACTCAAAAAGGAAGAGAGTACTCCAAAAGCAGACAATTCACAATTTCGAAGCCTAATTGGAAGTTTACTCTATCTTATAGCTACAAGGCCAGACATTATGTATTTAACCATCCTACTTTCAAGATTTATGCAGAATCCAAGTCAAGTTCACTATGGAGTTGCAAAGCGAATATTAAGATACCTCCAAGGAACAAAAAGACTATGTAATATGGTATTGATCTATGCTTGACTCAATACTACATGGATATATGGACAGTGATTGGGCATGATCAGTAGATGATATGAAAAGTACAATAGGCTATGCATTCACACACGGTCTACAATAGCAATAGCCAAGAATTTTGTATTTCACAGCAGAACCAAACACATTGGCATCAAGTATCACTTTATCAAGGAAGCTGAAGTAAACAAATAGATAGAGCTCAAACATTGCAAGACTGAAGAATAATTGGCAGATATATTTACGAAGGCGTTACCACGAGCAAAGTTTGAGTTACTACGACAAATGATTGGAGTTACCGAAATATGCACTATGGAGGAATATTGGCATTGTTGCATATTTCTAGAATTCACTAGAGATTCTTGGGAAGCAAGCAAAATAAAAATATAAAATAATAAAAATATTGGAAAATTCGAGGATTCCTTTAGGACCAAGTAAGACAAAATAATGAAAAAATAAGAATTCTCTAAAGGCAAGCCACCAACTTTTGTATGCTATAAATAGGGGTTGCCACTTCAATTGTTGGATATAGAAGTTTAAGAGGATTGCCATTGCAAAAGTCTCATGCCATTGTAAAATTTTATTTTTCAATAAATTAAATTTTCCTCCTTCAATTATCATGTTCGATTTAAAATTATTCCCTACCATTTTTGTTGACGTTGGAATTTGTATGGACAAATAGTCAAGCCAACTTAGTGAAAAGTATAGTTTTTCTTTATGGTGAAAGATTACAATGTTTCTCTATACAACAATGATGCCTCTCTTTTCTTTGAGGAGATATTTTGAAATATGATCAAGTATTGTAAAGAAAGTTGTAATGTGAATCTCGTCAGTGATCTTCAATCATTATATTTCCTTTAATCTCGATAAACTACAAAAACTTCTCATGCAAGCAAAACAATATCCTATCTGACCTTAATAACTGACGGGTGTTAACAACCGAACCGACCTCACGTTCGAACTTAATTGACCTCAAAGGTCGAATATCAATAGTTAACCCCCAGATCAGTGCTGACCTAGTGGAGGGACTGACCTTAATAAGCACAATTACCAATCCTTCTAATCATTTCAATAAATGTTTAGGGGCATGTATCATTCCGTAACTTGTGCGTGAGCTGTAAAGTACAAGAGGTTCATTCTCCTAGAAGCTTTAAATGAAACGGTTTTAATTGGATCTAACCGTTTATTCATTTTCTATTCTTTTATTTGGACGGTCCAGATTCTGTCATTTAAATGACTTTGCCCCTTTCATTTCTCACTTTTGTATATCAAATTTCCAAATTTTTTCTTTCTAGAAAAATTTCTTCCCATTTATTTTTCTAAGTGAGGTCGACTTCGTTCAGGTATTCCCTTTCACCAAAAATACCTTTCATTATCTCTACGCTTTAGATATATTTTTTCCCAGATTTTTATATGAGTTTAGACGAATCTCGAGTACAGTCCTGGGGTAATCAACAGGAAGAAACTATGTCCTCTTTGTTCACTCCGTCTTTTAATCCCTCTTCTGTTAGCTCAGACTGATAGGAAGTATTAACTCTTGTTCCTTTATCTTCTTTTTACCCATAGCCATCCAATTCTCCCAATAGTATGGAACAACGATGAAAGATGAGAGAAGCGAGGTCACATGGGGGTAACAAAAATGGGAATCAGGAATGGGGAGCAGATTCCTATGAGTCAGTCATTACGTGGGATGCATTGGCTAGTATAAGGGCTAAGTATAGCATACCTAGTACTGTAGAACTACTGATTTCGTCCTCTTCCGATCGAGCTAACACTCCTCCATCAGGGTGTGTAGCCTTCAACTCAGCAATCATTCAAGCTGGGTTGAGACTTCCCTTCCCAAAGGTTATACGACAATTATTTTCTTCTTGGAAAATAACCCTTACTCTACTCTGCCCAAATGGGTAGAGAACCCTTATTGCGACCTTAATCCCGTGGAAGTAATTAGGTCACCTTGAGCTGAACGTGTCCTAATTTAGCTCATTTTTTTTTACTTTTAAGGAGGATGGGAAGAACACGGGCTGGTGCACCCACCAGCGTTAGGCCTAGGATGGGGGTCCCGTTAGTTTTAGACACTCCCTCCTCAATTAAGGGATGGAAATAAGATTTTTTTTCTTTGTTCTGAAGGATTAGCAGTTCCATCCTGACGAGGTGGATATAGAGGATATAGTCTCCACTCTCTATCATTCTTTCTGTAAGTAATAACTTCATCTGTTTCTAATTTGGGTTTTACATAATAGAACTATTCTTTTAACCTTTCTTTTTTCCTTTTACAGTTTACAGACCCTATCATCTGAGCTCTGTGATTTAAGGATAAGCAGATTCCATCCGAGCTCTCCCTAACAGATAAAGGTCTTGCAAGTTTGTGATTTCGGACGCTAACTCGTTTCAGGTGGGCTTACTTCGGACACTTTCATTGACCTCAACATCAAGCCGACCTGCTACCTCTGTCGCCACTTCTTCTCGAAAGTCAATCCATTACTGACTTTTTAGCTTTTACTTTAGAAAGTTTATATTTTGAAACTAACTCATTCATTGACTTCTATCTTAGGTTAAGATCCAGACATGTTGAACTTCTGATTAGCAAAGGCGGCTACAGTAGTTGAGGCTACTATGGTAAAAAAGAAAAGTAACTGCTGGCGAGGTCACTGATGGACTTGAAGAGGTCAACTCTAAGTTCGAAGCGGAGTAACATTTGAAAAGGCACCGTTCTACGGCGCGACCATCTATGGCAACCCCTCTAGCTCCTTCGAGCTCTCCTGGGTTGATTTCTTTAGCCGTTCCTATTGCCACATCTGGCTCATCTTCGAAGTCCAAGGAGAGGTGTCCAGATCTTCAAAGGCCTGATGTTGAAGGTCTGATGGGACGTCGACCTGACGTGTACCTAGACATCCTCTGAGCTCCCTCTCTATCTAGGGAGTCGATCGCTACTCTTCTATCCCCTCTAAGGGAGTCAGCGGCTCTGATGACTCGAAGCTGGAATGACCGCGAGCAACAATTTGTGGCTGACATGCCGATCAGAGAGAGTATTACAACATCTCAGCTTCATAGGCATCGATCAATCCTCCATATGATGTTGGTGGCGGATAAGGTATTTTATTTAATTCTTACTATTTTTTAAGAGTTAATTATCTGAAACTCCTAACAGTTTTCTTATGTTTTCTCTTTAGGTGAATGCCGAACTTGATAAAATACTAGAGGTGAAGGATCAGGTTAATGTTCTTTTTGAGAAGGTAGAGGCAGAGAAGGCGATCTTCGCTGAGTAGGAGAAAAACTATGAAGATCGCCTGAACATAATAGGGGAAGAGCTCAACGCACATCTTACTACAGAATTGAAGCTCATGGATGATGTTCGAGATCTACGAATATGGGGAGAGAAGGCTAGTGCCCGAGCTGACAGCGAAAAGAAGAGAGCTGATGATGCAATAGCTCGGGTAGCAGTAACGGTAAAAAGGGTAAAGAAGGCTGACCTGAAGTTTTCCAAGGCGGTTGAGGACTGGAGGGATTCCCCTGAGTTTGATGCCTTGGCTCAGGATGCTTATGTGTTGACCTTAGGTAAAAGTATCAAGTACATAAATAAGGAGCGGCCGGATTGGGACATTGCTTTCTTGGCAGAGGTATATAAATAGCAAAAAGGAAGAACTAGAGCAACTGGAGTTTGGATCACTCTTGTCGAGGAGGATGGAGCTCATGTATACGTTCATCCCCAAGACCCCCCAGCCTAGTAACTTTAAGAATTTCTTAGGAACTTTTTGTAGTCTCTTGATTTTAACAAATGAAATTTCAGTTTGCTCATTAAATATTTTTACTTTAGTAATAATTTCTTTTTTTGAATGTTCGCATGTGACATTGGTTTTAAAATATTTCTTTATAAGAAATTTTCTCAACCTATGTAACCTTAGCTCGGCTTGCTCATAAGCAGGGCTTAGGTTTTTATAGGAATTTCCACTAAGTGTTGCAGTACATGCAACCTTAACTCGGCTTACTCATGAGCAGGGTTTAAGTTCCTTATAGGAATTTTCACTAAATGTTTGCAGCACATGCAATCTTAGCTCGGCATGCTCATGAGCATGACTTAAGTAAATATGCTAACGATCCTATACTTTAGAAGCATATATTTTTATTATAAATAACATGCAATACAAAGTATAACCGTCATTTTACTGATAATATTTTTTGAGGTGCTTTGCATTCAAGTGATGCAGTAGAGGTCTTCCTTCCATATCTTCTTCATAGGTTCCTTTAAGTAGTAATCTGGTTACTTTGCAAAGACCTTCCTAGTTAGGTCCCAAGGATCCAGAATTGAGTTCCCTTGTTGCTAAAAAGACTTTCCTTTAATACAAGGTCGCCCACCTCGAATTCTCGTTTCTTGACCTTTTGATTGTAATACCTTGCATTGCGTTGTTTGTATACTGTATTCCTGATCTCGGCCTCATTTCTTTTTTCTTCTATCAAATCCAACTCTCCTCATAACATTTGTTCGTTCCCATTCTCACAATATGCCATCATCCGAGCATAGGGGATTCCTATTTCAAGAGAGATGACAACTTCCACTCCAAAAGCTAAAGAAAATGGGGTTTTCCCAATGCTATTCCTGGATGTAGTACGGTAAGATCACAACACACTGGGGAGTTCTGCTGCCCATCCTCCTTTAAGAGCATCAAATTTAGCTTTCAAAGTATGTTTGATGATCTTATTAATTACTTCAACTTGATCATTAGTTTGAGGGTGATTTGGCATAGAGAAGTGTTTTCGGATGCCGAACTCCTCATAAAAATTAGTAAAACGACGGTTGTCGAATTGTTTCCCATTGTCAGTCACAATGGAGTGTGATATTCCGAATCTGCATATGATGAACTTCCAAATGAAATCCAAAGTCCTTTGCTCGGTTATCTTAGCCAGGGGCTTGGCTTCCGCCCATTTTGTGAAATAGTCCACAGCCACAATTGCGAACTTCATCCCCCTTTTTTCGGTTGGCATATGGCCAATTAAATCAACCTCCCATTTGAAAAAAAGTCCAAAAGGCCATCACATAATTCAATTTGCCTGGGGAAGTTTAATGTTGGGAGCAAATCGCTGACATTTATCACATTTTCTAGCAAATTCCAAGGCATTCTTCTTCATAGTAGGCCAAAAGTATCCTTGTCGTATAATTTTGTGGGCCAAGGACTGTCCGCCAGCGTGATTCCCATACACTCCTTCGTGAACCTCTTGCAAGGCATATAGTGCTTCTTCATCGTTTAGGCATCTTAACAAAAGCAAAGAGTATCCTCGCTTATAAAGGACATCATCAATCAATGTGTACCTTGCTGACCTCATTTGAAGTTTTCTTACTTTAACAGGATCTTCCGGACATATACCTGTTTTCAGGAGAGACCTGATATCATCCATCTATGTCAGTTTTTAGTCAGTTGCCATAGCGATAATTTCTAGTTCCTCAATGGCTGGATGATGGATCCTTGCTACTGGTATGCTGTCAAATTCTTCTATTCCTTCACTTGTCACTCGAGCCAGGGCGTCAGCGTGACTGTTTTGAGTCGAGGAAATCTGTTCAATGGACACGGTTTCAAAATTTTTGAACTCTCGTTTAACGACTTGAGAATATTTGCTCATCATTTCTTCTTTGCTTGGTAGGCTTCGTTGACTTGATTGACCACCAACTGTGAGTCACTGTGGATTATCTGGTGAACAACCTTCACATTTCTCTCCATCCTTAGCCATCTATGAGTGCTTCATATTCAGCTTCGTTATTTGAGGCCTTAAAATTGAAGGATAGTGATTTGCAGAATAGCTGATTGTCAGGGCTGATCAAGACATTTCCAGCTCCTGACCGTGTTTCGATCGAAGAGCCATCTACAAAGAGTCTCCACGGTGGATTATGAGAGGATTCTTCTGTCGGGATTGAACTGAATTCAGCAACGAAGTTGGCGAGGGCTTGGCCTTTCAAGGAAGAACGGTGTTTATATCTTATATTAAATTGGCCAAGTTCCACAGCCCACTTCGCCATCCGACTTGAAGTATCCGGCTTTTGCAAAACTTATCTGAACAAATATTTGGTTAAGATTTCAATTGGATGCTCCAGGAAGTAAGGTCTCAGTTTCCTTCATGCTATCACCACATTGTAAGTGAGTTTTTCTAAGAGGGAATAGCGGAGCTCGGCCCCATGCAAGGCCTTGCTTATGTAATAGACTGGATGTTGCACCCCCTCTTTTTCCCTTACTAAGACAGTACTGGCGGCATGGTCAGATACAGCCATATATAATATTAGGACCTCCACCGTCTTTGGTTTTGATAACACTGGAGGTTGTGCCAGTTATAATTTCAGCTTGTCAAAGGCGCGCTGACATTCAGGAGTTCATACAAATTTCTTTCCTCATCGTAGAATATCAAAGAAAAGTTTACACTTGTCAGTTGATATGAAACGGTTGAGGGCGGCTATCGCCCAATCAAACTCTCCACCTCTTTAGGTTTCGTCGGGGGATGCATTTCGAGAATAGCTCGTATCTTTTTTGAATTTACTTCAATTCTCCTCTGGTTTACCAAATACCCCAGAAATTTTCTCGAGTTCACACCAAAGAAGCATTTGTGCGGATTCAGCTTCATTCCATATCTTCTCAGGACTTCAAACATTTCAGCAAGGTGCAACTGATGATCCTCTACATCTATGCTTTTCACTAGCATATCATTAACATATACCTCTATGATCTTACGGACCTGTTCAGCAAACAAGACATTGACTAAATGTTGATAAGTGGATCAAGCTTTTTTGAGATCGAAAGACATCATCTTGTAACAATAAAGTCCTCGACCAGTTATGAAGGCAGTGTGTTCTTGATCGGGTTCATACATAAGGATTTGATTATACCCCAAATATGCATCCATAAAGCTAAGTAATTTGTGTCTAGCCGTTGCGTCCACCATTTGATCTATCCTTGGCAACGGGATGCTGTCCTTTGGACATGCCTTGTTCAAATTGGTAAAATCAATGCACATCCTCCAATCGCCATTGATTTTCTTTACCAGAATTGGATTGGCAATCCACGTTGGATATTTTGCTTTACAAATGAACCTGTTATGGTGCAGCTTCAGCACCTCTTTGTTTAAGGCCTCATACCTTTCTAGATTTAAAGGTCTCCGCCGTTGTTGTCGAGGTCGTATTGTAGGATCAAGTCCTAACTTGTGTCAAGTGATCTTGGGGTCAATCCCTTTCATATTTGAGTGATCCCATGAAAAAAAAACATCAGGGTTTTTCTGAAGGAATTCGATAACGTGACCTTGGATAGACGGTTGTAATCCGTGACCAATTTTGAGCTCATTTGGTGGGTCATCCGATCCGACCTCTATTCTATCCAACTCTTCTACGGGTTCTCCTCCCTTTATCTGCTTGCGTGGGTCCAATGAATTGAAGTCGGATTCCATCAAGCATATCATAGGGACTTTCAGATCGATCCTCACTTGGCATGCCTCGATGATATATTTATTTCCCTTGACTTGCCCTACTCCGTGTGGCATGGGAAACTTAAAGGAATAATGATACATCGACACAATTGCTTTGATGTCGAATAACAATGGATGTCTCATGATGGCGCCATATGGAGAGTTTGAGTCCATTACTTTGAATTCTGCATTTAACTTAATTCGGCGTGGGGCTTCGTCGACCTCAACTAGGAGCCTGATTTTTCCTTTGGCTTTAGTAAGGGCCCAATTGAGTCCTAGGATCATGTTGGGATATGGTTGTAAAAAGCTCAATCAAATGCCCATCCATTCCAACGTGTGAACATAGAGCATGTTGAGGAAACTACTTGTGTCAACTAGGACCTTGGGTACAACAGTTCCTACTATGTGTATTGAGATTGTCATGATACCAGAGTAAGGATACAAGTGTGCGTCCTTTTCTTCAAATAGGAGTTGATCATCGAGAACACTTCGACTGGCCTTTTTGATTTATTCTTCTTTGCTTGCTCATTTCCCTCCAACATTTGAACTCGGGGACTAGGTAAATCAATATTGCAAGCCTTTGCTTCAACTTGGTTCCCGCGTACAACGCCAAACCCACTTGGAGTAGGAAATTTCATACAGTAATGGTAGATCGAGGTCGCGCTTGTAGCTCATGTAATAAGGGCCTACATAATATGCCATTATAGTTCGAAGGAAGATCTACAACAATGAAATCTGCTAGGATCCGTCTTTGACAAGGGGGTTCGCCCAATTCTACACTTAAAACAATTTTCCCTCTGCTTCAATAGGATCCCTAGAGAATCCCTGTAACCTCCTGGAATACGGCCAAAGGTAGCGTTCTTGGATTCCCATTTGCTCCAGTGTTTGAGAATATTGTACATTGCCCGAACTTCTATTGTCAACCAAGATCCGATGCACTCGTACCCCTGCAATAGTCATAGCTATGACTAATACATATCTTTGGTCCTATAGAACTCCGTATGAATCTTCTTCTAAAAATCCAAACCATTCCGTATATGGAGCTACGCTGATCTCAGGTTCTGGTAGTATCACATTATCATTTTTCCAAATGCGGGTGTTGTGCACCTGTCTTCGACTGGCCCTTTTGGATCCCTCAAGACATTAATTTCCACTTACCAGAGTTCTGATTTCAGCTTGAACGATTGTATCCCGAGCTTGCTGATTCGTCTGTGCTCGCTGATTTGTTCGGATTGGTTTGGCTGTCGATTGTCTATTTGACTTGCTTCCCTATGTTTGGCCACGAATTCTTGCAAGTGACCTCGGCGAATCAAAGATTCCACCTCTTCTTTCAGGTTTCTGCAATTGTCAGTATTATGTCCTGTCGACCTGTGATATCGATAGTACCTCCCTGGAGTTTTCCCTGGGTATTCCCTTTTCGGAGGTGGAGGTCTGCAAAATGCCTCTTTTTCTCTGCTTGTAAGAAAACTTCTTCCAGTGTGGCGTTCATGGTGTGATATTCGCCTCCTTTCTTCCATAGTGGTTAAAATCTTTATCCGCTTGTTTGCCTTTCATCTGTTGTGGAGTTGGATGATTTGAATTTGGTTTGAGTTCCTCTTGATCCGACATAACTTCCTCAGCACTAATATGTTTCTTAGCTCTGTTCAAAAACTCGTGGTATGTTCGAGGTCCATCCTCATGTACGTACCACCAGAACCTTATTTTTGGCCTTAATCCGGAGAGGACTGCCATAAGTGTGGCGTCATCAGAAATCTTCTCGACCTCCATGAATTTCTTATTGAATCTACTAAGATAACAATTTAGTGATTCAGTTTTCCCTTGTTTAATGCTCACCAACCACTATTTAGGTGTGGTTCGCTTTAGAACTCATGAATTAGCCAAGAAACTCTGTGGCAAGGTCATTCTGGCTTTCTCCTGAACCATCTTTTGGCATTGTCTCCCAAGGTGAGTGGGAAAGCGCGACACATTATGGCGTCTCTTGCTCCCTGAAGCTCCATCCGGGAAGTATATTTATCCAAGTGGCTAAGAGGGTCTCCTTCCCCATCATACCCGGTTAGCTGTGTCATTTTTAACTTTTTGGGTAGAGGTTCGGCAAGGATGTCCTTAGTGAAGGGGGAAAGTCATTTTGTGAGGTGTTCCTCCGTACTCCCTTTGTTTTTAGCTTCCAGGTCGACGATACGTTTCTTTAAGGCACTCATTTCATGTTCTGGCTGTTATACTAAACGTCTAGCATAGGGTTCTTCATGTTTACTCACAGGTGTGATGGAATGTTGAGAGCCCAATCTATTGAAAACACTGTTAGTTCTCCTTGCAGTCGGCCTAGCAATTATGAAGAACTTCTAATTTCTTCGGTTTGGCTTTTGGAAGATTCTTCTCCTGAGAACTGGAGGGTTCTTCTGGTCGGAGGTCGTCTACTCTTTCCCTTTGCGGGGATTCGACCTTAGTATCTTGTGGCAGGGCGGGAGCTTGATTCTGCTTCAGCCTGTTGATAACATTCGTCAATTTTTCAATGGCCTCTTTCATTGGGATCATCTGAGCTTCAATAGTGTCTGCTTGGCCTCGTCCTCGCCTTGTACTTCGTGGATGGCTAGTATGTTCAGGATGAGTATGAGATTAATTCCCAGATGCTGATGACTCATCCATAATGATATTTCCTCGTGAGTTCCGTGGGAGGCCCCTTCCTCTAGCACCAATCTGTTGACGTTGAAATTTGTATGGACAAATGGTCAAGCCAACTTAGTGAAAAGTAAAGTTTTTCTTTATGGTGAAAGATTACAATGTTTCTCTTTACAACAATGATGCCTCTCTTTTCTTTGATGAGATATTTGAAATATGATCAAGTATTTTAAAAAAAGTTGTAACGTGAATCTCGTCAGTGATCTTCAATCATTATGTTTTCTTTAATCTCGATAAACTACACAAACTTCTCGTGCAAGCAAAACAATAGCCGATCTGACCTTAATAACTGACCTCGGGTGTCAACAACCGAACCGACCTCACGTTATGACCCACTCATCTTTTATAATAATCCGAACTTAATTGACCTCGGAGGTCGGACATCAACAATTTTTATCCTACAACATATACTTCACATAAACCACCAAATATTTCCAATCTAATTTACTTATTTCTCCTACCAACTATAAAATATAATCAATTTTGAACACCAATACCTGCATCGGTGTGTATTCCATGAATTAATTAAAATTAATCAGACGAAAGGAACATGTTGTGGTAGGAATCTACAAACCTTGATTCAGACATTCAAATAGGTTTCCTCTTTCTTTTCTTTTTATATTGATTTTAGTCTATATTTTGAGATCCTGAAGTATGTTTGAAGATGCTATAATAGTAAATAAACAGCTCGAACAGTCCCTCAAAATTCCAGGTAGGACAAAATTGTCATAGTTTATTGCATAAATATTAAATGAAAATGACATTTTAAAAGGTTTTAATTTGGACAGTAATTCGTAGACCCAAGTCAACTTGTTTTTAGTGTTTGAATATACTTCTGAAGAAGAAAAATAAAAAAAGCAAATCAAGTAACCACTCTATATTATAATCTGTTTACAAATATTGTTAAATCGTTTTATTAGATTTAAAAAATACTTTTTTCTATCATTATAATTTTTTATATATTTAAGGTAAATATGTGTAATAATTTGACATTTACGTGGAGATTTCTGTTCTTTGTTTACTCAAAATTGGCATATGTCATGTCAACAAACGGGGAGCAATAATTTGGAAAAATAGGAAAGGAAGTAATTTTCTAGGAAAATTGCAAAGGTCAATGCAATGAAAGAACACAAGGTTCAAATGTTAGTATTTTTGTGTATGGGGAAATGTCAAGTCTTTTTCTAGTCATTTATATATTCCATTTTTAATCTTCTTTGCATTTCATTTATTTCAATTATGAGTTTAAGACAATGCAGGCATGAAGAGACAGATTTAGGGGGACGGGGCCGAGTTGGTAGTCCCCAGCCCGTTAATTTTTATTAGTGTAAAATAATTTTTTTCGTCATTTTTTTATGTGGAAATTTCTAAGAAGGGAGAGTAGCGGTTGAAGAGATCTGATGGCTAATTTAGAATAGAGTTTTCACGAGCGCGTTCAGAAGCACAGAAACAACAACATTCTAATTGTCCTTTGGTTCAATTAAGCCCTTGTTTGAGCCTCATTTTGAGTGAAAAAATGTAATTGTATTAATGTTTTTTTGGAGAATGTGTGGTTAAAAATGAGTTTATTTTTGATTTACTTGTAAAAATATTAGATTAACTATTTGTTGATTCAAATGATGAATACTCGAGAAAAGTCCAAAATTATAAGAGCTCAAGCACTCAGCCTTGAACTTTGGTTAGGAGCCCATTCCTTAGAAGGATTTTGCTACTTGTCCCTGAAAAAATGTACATAATAGATTATATAATATGACGTGGATGGAAAATATTGTATGAAAAAGTTGATTATATTTTAAACTGGTAAATGGTAGAGTGCAAAGTAACATTATGTAAATCTTGATATACATATATCAAGATCCATTTTAGAGACATCGTTATTAGAAGTTTCCATGTTTAGAAATTAATAACATTTCCGTATTTAATATTTATTTTTCATTTCAACGTTTAAATACACTAGGATTGCACAACATTGCTAACTTGTCAGTGAAAGTGCGGGTTAATTCCCTAAATGGTTACTGAACTTTTTATAAAGTTTCCATGGGGTCATTGAACTTCAAAATTGCTCCCATTAGTCACTGAACTTTGAAAATTAGTACCGTATACATCATTGCGTAAATGACGTTTGCAAAATTAGAAGGATTCAATGACGTCTCTAATGGTATGGTTGACGCGACACATCATTGTAAAAAAATACGTTGAAATCACCACAATAAGATTTTATATGCAGGTCGTCCACACCCTCTCATTCAATTTCATGAAGACAATTTTAAATTTTGTATCTCGCAAATTGCTGTTTTCAGCTTCACGTTTCCTTATATTTCGAAGCACCCCAAGATGACATCTCATATTTTTTTACAATGACATGCCACATCAGCCATACAATTAGACACGTCATCAAATACTTCCAAATTTGAAAGTACCGTTTATCCAGTGATGGATAAGGTACCAATTTTCAAGTTCAGTGACTAAAAGGAGCAGTTTGGAAGTTCAGTGACCCCGTGGAAACTTTATGAAAAATTTAGTGACAATTTAGGAAATTAAAAATTTGTAATATTTTGAGTGCATTGGACTCGTTGAATGAAAGTAGCAATATGGTCAAACTAAACAAACCTAGTGCATGCTATTTGTTGTGGTACATCAAGCTACTGCGACTACGAAATGAAAGTCAAAATTACCACTATCACCAGAGATGGTGGTAACGCAAGTAGTACTCCTTCATTGCCATTGTCTGCTATCTTCATCAATGCTATCTTTGAATACTGTCGTTGCCCCTTCTGATTATCAGTATTTCAGCCTCTATGCTTTGGTTGCTATATTGCTAGTGGCTCATATGATCTTGAACTTTTATGTGCTAGTTATAATAAAATGGCAATCGTATCGTTCATTTAATTTTTATTTGTAATGAGTGTTAACACTTGAAGTGAGGTTTGCAAATCCATCTTGCTTCTAGGCGAAATGCAAAGCGACATGCGAGGGAACAAAGAAATAGAATGCTCGCCTAAAGATTACGAACCATTTTTCATATCCATGCTGGCTACAGGCTATCAGTTAAGGGCACATGAACAAGTGAATAAAGCATGATTCTTAACCGAATCAGTTAGAAGATAGCTAAAAAGGAGTTGTCATCTGTCATTCTCTCAAAAAGACCAAATTACCCAAAAATTTGGAGGAAAATCCATAAATACCCCCTAATTGGAAGAAAAGGCATGGAATTCAAATATCTCCATCTCAAATAGCTATATTACTTCTTGCTCCTGTTTGAGCATCCAAATTAGTGAGTTTAGGAAGTGAAAATTGTAGGTAGGTGAGTATGATTTGTTGATCTGGTTTTCATCCTAAGGAAAGGTTTCCGAAAGAGGTCATCTCTCAAGATTGGATGAATAGTTGCCGTGATCGCCGACAAGTTGAAAATCTCTTCAACAACTCATGTAACATTCCTTAGGATGAGGAATATGAATATTGACCTACTAGGTCGTATGAATTAGATGAAGATAATGAACACCTCTTATTCTCTAAGGAGATCAAGGAGTAGCCAATCTCGGAAAAGTTCACCCATCCGATCATGGACAAATGAGATCCGATGTATCATTAGCATGAGTACATGACACAAATGCGATTGAAGAAGGCAAGTCCCGCCCTTAAATGCCAAGGTTTCCATCTCACTTTAGATGGATCAGCTAAGTGTTGGTCTAGCAAGTTGCCTTTGGGTTCAAGCCGGAGTTTGCCGTAGCTAAAATAAGCCTTCCTAGGGGCATTTACAGGGAGCCACATGGGACAAATCTTGGCTACAAAGCTTAATAACATGTGGCGGAGGAAAGAGAGTCCCTTAAAAGCTACTTTACACTATCAATGCAGAGTTGATCGCTTGTGAAAGGATTTCAGATGAGAAGGCTAGGAACGCCTTATAGAATGAATTATTTTTGGAGACTCCGTTATTGCGGGATGTCCACAACAAAAATCTAGCCTCTTACCATCAGCTAGTAAGTTTGATTCAAACGAGACTCAAACTGAAGATACAATTAAATAGTACCTTAGTTTCCCTATTAGGTTATATATGATATTTGCCTTTTGGTGTGTTTCTTCCATATTTTTCTTCCGTTCTCTCTTCATGTTCATCCAAACCCCTAGTTGAAAGTCATCATACCCCTGTTGATCTTTTAGAAATTTCATAAAATGGGCTTTCTAGATATCCCCAATGATCAATCCTCTCATGAATTGCTAAGGGTTTCTTTGTGAAATTTAAAACACTACGTGTGCTGTTCTTGAGAGAGATGATACAATTCCTTGTGTCTTCCTTTAATCAATAAAGGTTTCGCTTTAGGTTTTGGGCTAGCATTTTGACTGCCAAACTTGAAAAGTACAATTTTGAGTCTAACCCTGCGATCTTGAGTTTCCTTTGTGCTTTTGGAGTTATATTACTGATTGAGTACTGTAAACGTTGTTGGTGTTGATGGTAATAATCGAATCAACAAATCATCTCATCTAACTATGATTTTCACCTCCTAAGCTTTTTGATTTTGATGCTCAAACAAATGGCTATTTAAGAGGGAAATATTTTAATTTCATGCTTTTTCCTTTAAGGGGACGGGTATTTATAAATTTCCCTTCAAGTTTTGGGGTAATTCGATCATTTAGAAAAAATGACAGATGTCAGCTCTTTATTGGTTAGCTTATAACGGATTCTGTTAAAAGTATCACATTTTCTTCATCCATCCACGTATATATATTTTTTCTTAATAGCCTATACCCAATCTGGATGGGAAAAGGGTTTGCTAGCTTTTGTTGGGAATATTTTCCCTAAGAGAGGAATGGAGAAGAAACCATGATCAAAACAACAACATGATGAGTGAAACCAAGTTCAAAATATAGAAGATTCAACAATGAAATAATTGAAGGAAATTGATAAACTTATCTTTCATTTCCTCGTATCGCTGTCTCTATCATTGTAGTGATATGATCTTCCACATAAAAAACAAGATTGCACGAACCAAAATTATGAAATAAATGATGAACAATTCCAAAGAAGAATCAAAGGCTCAAACACGAAGATCGTTGTCCTCAAACGATATTTGCCCCCTCTCGATGGATTTTGGTGCTTAAAGGGTCTTGTGGTAAATGGTTCGAAGGATTGATCAAGTCTCGTAAAGAATTCAACACTTAAGCACACGTGGAATTCTCCAAAACTTCAAGAACACAAAGGGAATTTAAGAATATGAATATGAAACCTTTAAAACTAGTCTTGCATTTAAGTTTTTATAAGACACGTCCAAACATTAAGAGAAATCTCTCTGTCCCTAAATTGCAAATAATAAATAAAAGATAATAAAAATGTCATAATTAAATTAAAATGACCCATGTGTCTTCATCACTTTCTACGTCCAATTACTCATGATTTGTGACTTGGTCATTTTATTTGTTTTAACTATGGATGGTAGATTTAGCAGATGGAATTGGCACATCTACCACTATAATGCTATTGCCTAAGAAAACTTTACAGAATTATTATTTTAACTATTGATGGTAGATTTGGCAGATGGAACTGGCACATCTATCACTATATATAATGATATTTAGCAGATGGAACTAGCACATCTACCACTATAATGATATTGCCTAAGAATACTTTACAGAATTATTATGAAGCTATGCGACTAGAAATTGATATCGAAGTTCATTACTCTATAATATAAGTCTTATCCATACAAGTAATGGAGATTTTTTTTAGCCATACGCAATAAAGTATGGGACGTGTGATTTTTAGGTATTCACTGAGAAAGTAAGAATAATTAGAAAAGAAGCGATTTAGTTCATCATTCCAGTAATCTTGGATACGATTCCCAGTTAATGCCAATTTGAAGAGCTAAAATGCAATCTTTAACAAGCAATAAAAAGCTAAAGAGTAAAGACTGTAGTGGCATCACATAAGTAACTTAGTAAGAGACAACTGAATGTCAAACAGAAATGTGGTATAAAGCTAGGCAGCAATACATATTCCAAATATTGGCGAAAAAGATCCACCATGTAAGAACCAAAAGAGAAGGTAAAATGATAAGACAAAGTTAGCACATTAAAATTTCTTCTCTTAATATCCTGTAATTCTTTCTTGAAATCAACATATTTAACTACCTCAGATTGTCAGCAACAAATATTTAAAAGAGAGCATAGAGTAAGTAGGTACAAATTGCAATAGGAGAAGATTTAGTGTAGCTTTTTTTCTTCTACTTTAGGATTTGAAATGGAACAATGAGACCACATGTTCCAACCCCAACCCCAACGGCCAACACACACACCCCTCAAAAAGAAAAAGGCCTGGACAGTCGAAGCAATCCCAACTAGAGAGAAGTACATGTTTTATGCACGGTATTGGGTAGTATTATTTTAACTTAATTTCTTTCATAATATTGTCAAATATTTTCTCATTCACCCTGCCTAACGTGCCAGTAAACTACACACGAAAAATTAAGCAATGAAATGGAATTGACGTCTTTGAACATTGAATGTTCAAAGACCAAAACAACTTAGTATATATGGGTGCAAAAGGGAAAAAAGAAGTATGATGGTAGTGCTTAGGCAATTGAGAAGTCTCACATTGAAGCAATAAGGATTTGTTTGTAAATGATAAAAGGAACACATTTTCTAACTTTGGAAAACTAGAAAATCCTACTTTACAATGCCAAAACATGATTTTACTCTAAACAGAAAGGAAAAATCTCCTTGTTATTTAGCTTGTTCTTACTAGTGTAATTTATTCTCTATATATATATTCCTTCATACTGGTTAGCATTACCAATTGTGTTCCACACTCCCAACACTTCATCGTCTTCTTAACAATAAAGGCTAATCAGCAAATTCCCTTTTCTCAACAGTCTTATGGATTCCATAGGGAACCAAGCTCTCATATTCTTAGTGGGCTTACATTTTAAATTAAATATCGAAATCTTTGAACATGTCGATTTAATGATCTCCATACCAAGATAATACCTACGCAATCCAAAATCTTTTATCTCGAGTTCCTCTGCCATAATCTTTGTGTGCCTCCTTTCTCGAGACGTACATGATATAACATCTTCACCTATCAAAATTATTGCATCAGCACACATTATGAGAATCATTATCTTGTAATCTCTTGATTGTTTCAAGAATAAGGTGTAGTTTGTTGACTTGAAACAATAGTCGTAGTAGATGTATCGAACGAGGCTTGTAGACTGATTCCAAACCCCAATAAAAAAATAAAATAAATAAAAAATGCATATAAAGTGATTTTTTACCCTACACTTTCTTTACATCTTATAAGAGTGAAAATCAGTGAAAAATAGCATGATTTTCTCCTCTTATCTGTTGTATTTATGTAATTATTTGACGCCAAAATGTATTAAGTACCCTAATATTTTAGGTTGCAAATGGAAGAAAATGGTGGAGATTTGAGGAAATAAGTGAAAAAATGACCAAAGTGAAAGAAAAGGGAAGTTTAGGGACCAAATTGCAAATATTCAAATTTGAGAGTGTTAGGCATCAATTAAATGAGAAAAGAAGCCAAATTGATGAAATATAGTCAAAGTATTATCACACATCAACTTCCATCCGAAAAAGTTATACTTCGAATTTTCAATCTCAATTTGAGACTCATTTTTGTCATAGGAAACGTTCGAATTGGAAAAATTATATTTTGAAAAATTTGTAGTCCTTTGAGTCCAATTTCCAACTTATCTTGAATCGTCTCAATAGGATATTGGGAGAGAAATATATGATCAAAATAGTGAAATTGTCCGGTGGAAAATTATAAAGCTATGCCGCATAGCTTTAACTTCAATGCGGTCGCAAGTGTAGCTTCAGAGATTTTCAAGGATGAGCTCAATTTTTCTATGCAACCGCAAACACTTATTCTATGCAGTCGCATAGAGTATTTTCGAGATGCGAATTTCTAGTTTCATTCTACTGTTTAAATATTTATGGAAACAACTTCTTTCACGACTTTTAAGCTCTAATACGCCCCAAAACGATCAGAACGCCTCAATGCACAACTTTTCTCTCATTGGTGCTCAATAAACTCCATGAAGAACTAAAAATCTTGGTGAAGTTAGGGAAGAACTCATTGAATTCGGTGATTTTACATCATTTATTCATGTAATCTGGTCTTTATTTGTTGAATACTTTTAGAATTTAGACTTTTTTCTCATATATTTATCGTGAAATCGGTTTAACTCTTATTAGATTTTTCGTGGATTTAGTCTCATTATTTAATCGAAATATTTGTTGAGTTTTAATTTCATGAACCTATGTTGAAATTGATTTAACTTTTACTAAATTCTTCATAGATTTACTCACGATCTTTCTATCGAATAATTTAACTAATTGTTGAATTTTAATCTCAATTATTTTATTGATGTGATTCAATTACTGCTTTATGCTCGAAGTGTATGACCGATCTTTGAATTTGATTTCAATAAAATTATGCGAATACATTATAGGAAGTTTAGATTTTAGAACTACTGCCGAATTAAATTAATTTGTAGTGTCATATCCTTCGATTAGGGTGTTGGGATGAAAATCTTTAATTGAGTTATAAATATGAATAATTGATATGAATGACCCGATCCAAGTGAGGGAATTTCGATGCTTCACTACCTATATTCATTGATTTTAATTTTACCATCTCAAGACATTGATGTTAATTTATTCAAATACTAAATTCGAATACACATTTGAGAGAACAACTCATTCTTTTTTATCATTTGAGTAATTTTTCATTTTCCCGTAGAATCAATACCCTAAAATTGTGCTACAATATCCACGTAATTCTTTGGGCGTAATCAAATTTTGTCGCCGTTATTGAGGAGACGATACAAATCATCAAAGGATCGACTGAAAATGGTGATATCGTTCATTTACTACTCTTTAGTTAATTTAATTTTCTTATTTGTTATTTTTTTATTCTCATATAGTTTAATTTTTGTGTTTTATAAGCAGAGATCAAAGCGAGCAAGGAAGCTCTACCGAAAAATCTTTTCCAATGTTTGAATCACTTTCTAACTCTATCTTTGATACTGCATCTATTGCCACAAACATGATACTACACAATACTATGACGGATAGTGAACAAGGTGATGTGCCTTGTAGGACTTTACATGATTATCTTCACCCCACATGCACATCAACACCATCATACATTATGTTTCTGCCTAATATGCCACATATGGAATTTAAACCGATGATGATTCGATTTCTTCCCACTTTTCATGGACTTGAAAACGAAAATCCATACGTGCATATGAGGAAATTTGAGGAGGTGATAGCAACCTTCCACAATCAACATGATACAACAGATACAACCGATTAAATTTTTTCTCATTTTCACTTAAAGAACGAACTAAAAGCTGGTTGTATTCATTGAGACCACAACTGATTGGCACTTGGGCTGAAATGACTTAAGTATTCTTTAATAAATACTTTCTCCCACCATAAAACTAGTGCCCATAAAAAGTAAATCTCGTCATTCACTCAAAAGAATAATGAGACTTTATACCCAATTTGGGAAAGATATAAAGAATTGCAAGCCATCTGCCCCCACCATGGTTATGAGAGTTAGCGCATTGTGAGTTATTTTATGAGAGATTAACACCTAGGGAGCGTCAATTCGTAGAGATGATGTGTAACAGTAATTTTCTACCGGATGAGGCTATATAATATGTAGATGACCTGGCTGAAAAAGCTCATACTT
>CAIGRF010221814.1:2545-14031 GCA_903798235.1 Fraxinus ornus | reverse complement strand
TATTACATCTTAATTTAGCTTATGGTATGAAACTGAAATGATGTGCTATGTGTTATAACTGCTTGGATAAACTACTTGAATTGTTTTTACACTTATTACTGTTTCACATACGTTTTACACTCGGTATTTGAGTTGTCTATTTCAGGAAACAGGGCTTGATAAAGGAAAAGCAGAATTCAATTTAGTGTTGGTAGAGAGAACTTGAGAAGCTTCATCTTTTCATCTTCTAATTTATTGAGAGACTTTAACCTTCATTGATTTGATTATATTTGGTAGAGAAAATATCAGTTCCAATTAATCCAAATACCTAGCTTACTAAGGAACACGAAGTTCTCAAGAATCCATAAGAGATAGACGAATCCACAAAATCAAGGGTTAGAGAATTCAAAAGGGCTTTGATATTGCAGTCAGGAGTTGGTGTAGAGGCATGCAGTCCAGGAGGGTTGTCAAATTGCAGTCAGGAACTGGTGCAGGGGCACGCAATCCAGGAGGGCGGTCAGAATTTCAGTTAGGAGTTGTTGCGAGGCACCCAATCCAGGAGGACTGTATTAACATCAGTCAGGAGGTCAGAAAGTTTGTGTTGTCGTCTTATCGACGGACTGTAAGTTCGATCATTTCTAGTGAATTTTAACTGGCAAAGCACCCGATAAAAAATCCAGTTGGGATTTCTCCGTGAACATTCTGCATGTTTTTTACTGTTTTATTTACTATTTTCATATTTTGTGGTATTCAAACATATGGTAATCAGAGTGTATGTTTTACCATCTAGGGATAATTAATTAATGACTTGTTGTTAGTTGATTACAATTTTTAATTCCGCATGTACACTTATTCACCTCCCTCTAAGTGTAATTTGGGTCAAATTACATAAATTTCAAAAAGTTACGAGTGATTTGACAGGGAGGTTTAGAAATAATAGCCCGTGAAAGAGTATAAATATCGACTTTGGAGATGTACATCTCACTAGTGGAAAATGAAAATTTTGACCATTATTGGTTAGGATGAAACATACTTGAAAGTTTTATTTTTCATGCATTATTGATTTAATCGAGGTGATAATTAGAGTTGGCTATATACACACAGAGATCGAACGTTGGATAAATTAAAAAGTATTTTAGTAGCCTTATTTATAACGATTAAGGCCGCAGTCATAACGATTGGGTAGAAAACTTTAGTCCCATGACAGGTGGAATTTAAATAAATAAAGTTCGAATCAAATCAAGCCCACGTCCTTGATTATGTCTTGTACTGCCTCACATTCGATATTAAAAGTAATGATCATAAAATTAAACAATTAAACATCTTGTCATTGTCATTTTATTGAGTATGTAAAAATAAATCAAAAGTGCTGCACGTTCAGAAACACGGTCCACAGAAATGCAATCGAACACTCACGCAAAGGTGGAGCTTGCACATTTTTTTCCTTTTTAAAAACACGGTGGGATCCACCGATTGTCTCTATTCTCGTGAAATTCTGTGGATTTTTTTTGTTTCTGTAATCTGTACAAATGGAATTTCTAAAAATAAATACCAATATAATGATGAATTTATTACATGATATCAAGACAGACTTTCTAAGAAATAAAGAATAAATAAAATTACATATCTCAATAGAGATTTTATAGAATACATACATTAAAGATGGTAGAACTAACTTGTTTGAACTAAGTAATTATTAATAAACGTGTAAAGGATGATTAACAACTCCATGAGAATAATTCAGTTAATTTGAGCATTTCTTGTTGAAAGGTGATTTTAGTTCCCGAAGCCTTCTTTCTTCTGAAAGTAATTTTGCAAACCTACAGAAATGAAATGTATTGTCAATATAAAAAACACAGAAGTACTTGAATATATATATTATGTTTGTCTATGTTTAATGATTTATGCATACTTCTTCAAAGCATCCTCGTTTGTTCCACACTTTTCAATTGGCTCGAATAGACCTGAATCCAAATTGACCCTTGAAACTGCTTTCTTCAATAGACTTTGCCCAATTTCGACTAGTTTGTTCAAGTTCTCCTTCGTTGCACCATCGACGGAAGAAGTTGTTCCCGTCAAAGTGTCGTCCTTGCATCCAGTTAAATAAATTGTAAGTTCATATATTTAAAAATGTTCGAAAATATACAATTTTATAAATAAAGGGTAAAGTTTCTAATAGCTTAAGCATTTTCACTAGCTTACTTGAATTCTAAGGTAGTTTTCTTCAGAATGTAGTGCTTGAAAAACAGCAGAAACATGTAAATCCACCATGTCAGCACTGGCTTGAGTGAAAACATCCAATATTGGATTGGAACCTCCATTGAGCAACCATCCTAAAAGACCCCATTTGGCTGCTTTTTTAGCACTATATTTATTTTCTACCTTGGACGAGCCAGTGCCCACTGAGATAACTAAAAATCGTCCATAATCAGTAGGCTTAATTGGGAAGAAATCTGGATTTCCATCAAAGATCTGTTTGGTAATTTGGCTCATGGCTACTAATGCCTGCAATAATGTAGAGTTTGCGAAAATATAAGTTATTAACAATTTTCGTGTCTTGTCATTGAAAGATACAAAATCTGGGCACAAACAGGTTCATTTATTTACCGGCTATCAAAATTGTTAGAATTGAGGTGTGACCCGAATTCTATTTGAAAGACTATTTAGGAATTTTATTTGAAGGAATTCTAACTGGAATTCAATTTGGGAGTTCAAATGGGAGTTTGGAATTTGTGTTGGACTTGAAGAAGGCTTAAAGGAGTTCAAGTTGTAATAGGAGAGGAAGAAACAATAGTCCCAGCGCTTGCTTACCGCAAGACGGCTGCTCGGCCACCACTGACAGCCACTAGCAGCGGTCTTATCCGGGAATGAACAATTTGAGATTTTGACAAATATTTAAATCTTATTTTATCTCAAGCACTCCCTTATTGATTAGACTATTATAATTGAAATCCACCACATTTTAGGCTCTTTTTTGCACGAGTAAACTTCTTGAAAAATCATCTTACACAATTTATAATATTTCATTATTAATATTAGCAAATTCTCTTTTTTCTGGTTTTTTCAACGTTTGTAATTATTATTTTCATATTGCCTATATCTCATCTCTAATATTCATATCAATTGACTCGTATTTCTAACAGTAACGCACGTTTTAACAAATCTTTGAGAACTATATATATGATGATTAGTTTACCGGATTATTGGCAGCAACACCACCGTCTATGAGGTTGAATTCCCGAACATTGTTTTGTTTGTACTGGTTCTTGAAATAATATGCAGGAAGATAAGTTGGAGCTGCAGATGTACCAATGCATATATCTGATAGTCGAGCATCCAATGATGGAGTCTCTACGGCCTGTATATGCACTCAATTACGTTAAATCTCAGGTTGTCTCCATTTTTTGTGTCCTATGATTGATTAACCAGACTATTATAATTTGAAATAATGAAGAAAAGGTAGACCTGATAAGTGGAGAAAACTCTTGGATGCATATTTTTTATATCAAATGTTGGAATTACGACATTAGTCAAGGTATCATGCAATCGAGTCTTCCCTAGTTTCTCCCTTATAATTTTGTGAAGGTGTTCTCCGTCGTACTTTGGTCCAAATAATAATGTCAATAGTCGTCCAACCCAGCCAAAGAAGCCACTGCAATTGAAATTAACCAATACAAACAATAGTCATCAACAAGACAAGAAGGTATGTACAAGAAATGTAAATGCTTGTTATAGTTGTAAAGTATAATTTATACCGCTTTTGAGGAAAAATTTTAGGGGAATTTTCAAGATAAAACGATGTAACATCTTTAGCTGCATATAGTGGACGATTATTTTCGTTTGGAGCAGTTAACATGGCTGTTACTAGACCTCCCGTGCTTGTTCCAGCAATTACATCAAAGTAATCTACAAGTCTTGCATCTTCCCCGTCAAGCACCTGGCAACAGAAAAAAAATGCATATTTGGTACCAATTTGGTCAAGTGATACATCAGTCATCTATCAGTATTTGACAAAGTTTCTTCTTTTTGTGAGAAGGAAATATTAATATTAAAAAATATCCGGTTCATCATATTGGAATCAAAATAAAGACGTAGAAAAAAAGAATTTAAAAATAATGTTCATCAAACAAAGGTTTCAACACAAGCTGTTACTAGGTGGCCATGCCCCTTCCTGAAGATTATACTCCAGCTTTACAGGTGGGGAATGGGAAATCGATATGAAAAATTTAATTACCTGAAGTTGAGATTCAAGAAACTCAAGAATAATTCCAGGAATAATTCCTCTAATACCACCTCCATCAATGCTCAGAATTGTAATAAGATTTCCATAAGTTGGGGGTTGAATCTGAACTGATGATAATCGCCTCTCCATAATATATATAAATGAATTGACTTTGTTTTAGAAATTACTTGAAAGAAAATAAGAACACTCGAAATATTTGCTATCTGTTCAAAAACATGTGTACATAGGAGATATATTTATAGTTCTCTGCCTTGAAAAAGTAAGACTAATTTGACCATTCTAACTTAACATAAACCTAGGCGTGGAAATCTTCCACGAATTCTAATTTCATCCTACATCGTTAAACTAAATTTAGTACTAACTTATAAATAAAAATATGTTAATTAAAAAAATTATTTATAAGAAAAAAATATATATTATAATTAAAAAATTACATAAAAATTATTTTTGTGTAAAAATCGTACTAATAAGAAAAAAAATCACTTATAAATGTTAGAATTTGGGTGTGACCCGAATTCTTTTGTTGAAGTGTTTAAAGCAATGAAAAATTCTAATTGAAGTGCACATCATGAAGAATTAAAGTTTGAAATGCTATTGGAATCCTATATCAAGTTGAAGTTCTATTTTGGAAGCCTATTGGGAGTTGGAAATTGATATTGGACTTGAAGAAGAGTTCGGAGTTGAGAAAATTTGGTTTGGAACAGGTTTGACAATTTTTGCCCGAGAACCGGCGCTCAAGCGCCATACCTGTGGCGCTCAAGCGCCAGACCCGGCGCTCAAGCGCCATGGGTATGGCGCTCAAGCGCCACCCCCGGCGCTCAAGCGCCCGGGGTGTGGCGCTCAAGCGCCCGGCTGTTTCCGTTTTTTCGCGATTTGTTTCCTACTTCGTTTTGGACTCGTATTTTGGGCATTCTACTTCATCAACAACTCTACCAAGAGGTCTTGGACGTCCCCTACATGTTCCCTATAAATACTAGGCTCTTCTATACAATTTAGTAACACAATTACATGTGAGAAAATAGATTACTAGAATTATAGGATCTTTGTAATTTTCTCTCTTCTCCATTATTTCTTGTGGTGCAATAAAATCTCCTAATTCCTCTGCCATATTCTTGTCTTCTTTTATTCTTTTGTTCTTGATCACATACTTTATTACTTTGCCATATAACTTCAACATCTCAATCCGGTGATTGGTGTCACAACAAGTGGTATCAACCCTAACAAGCGGTATCAGATCAATTCTGGTATCGGCTTGTTTTTTGCAACAATAAAATATAAAAATTACTTATAAGTCAAAAATCCGCTTATGCGTAAAAATTATTTAAATGTACAAAATTAGCTTATAATTATAAAATTTATTTATAACTAAGAAATACTAACATAAAATTTTAAATAAATATTTAACATTATTTAACTTTTTAAGTTAAATATTAACTTATATGTAAAAAAATTATATAGAAGAAAAATATGAAGAGTCAAAAATTTCATACAAAGAAACCATAAACTCAAAATTTCACTAAGGGACGTATCCGTAGCTTTACTTTTTAAAAAAACAAAAAAAAAAAAAAATTTAAATCGATGGATAGTAAGCTCTCAAGTATGAGTTTGACTATTTTAAAAATCGCTACTAAAATGTCTCATGATCGAACCTTAGATAAATAAATTTGTCCCATTTCAAATAGTTTATGCATTTGGATAGAGTGATTTAACAACATAATGATCAAACTAATGTGAGGTATTTTGAGTGAAAGACTAATTCCACGATATTATGAAACTTGAAATATGTGACGTAGAGAAAGTCAATTTTAAATGGAGGGAGATCTCCACCCACTAATTTCAACTCAAATGATTAAATTAAATATTTTACTTGTAGAATTATAATTTGACAACTTCTCTTTTCTATATGATTGTCAGAGTAAATTATACTCAATCCCTGTTATGCAGGGATTCAAAATTTTAATTTTAATTTAAATTAAAATCAAAGTCATCAACGAATTTTAATTACATATTTCATGAATTTCACAATTGTTCAACTATAAAATTTATCAACTTTTATTAAAATTTAATAAAGTTTTAATTTTAATCCCCACCAAACATGAGCTCGGCGTAATTATAAATTAATGGTGCATATTTTCTCAACAGTCTTCATTTTTTTTTTTCCAATTTAATACGGATTGTTAATGTTTTGGTTTATGAGCTGTTTATGCTCAACACAGACAAGAAATTGTTTTATGCTAAAGTCTTTTTAATAGGGCAACACTCTAATTACTTGTTCAAGATTTCCAAAGTCAACAACATTAACTTCTAAAAAGTATTCACGACCCCAACTTTCAGAGGCAAACAATTCAATACAGTAGTTTTTAGTTTTTTTATTTGTAAGATGGTAACTTTCAGTTACTCGACACTTTAATTGGTAGAGAGATATTATTGACATGTGTTTAGTCCAAATTATAATTAGCAATTTTCAAATTTATAATTGACAATTTTCTTAGTCAAAATCAAATTCAAATTCAAAGTAGGATTTAATGAGTTCAAGTTATCATAAATATAGTTTGGGATTGATAGAGTTCAAAAACAAAAAAAAACAAAAAACAAAAACAAAGACAAAAACAAAGACAAAAAGAAGATCAAGATTCGGACTTGAAGAAGTTGATTTTAAAAAATGTCTTGACCACTCACTTTCACACCCACTTGGTGCTCAAGCACTCAAAATAGGAGCACTGCCGCTCGCTTGACGCTAGCCCATGGCTTAAGCGATGGACCACCGCTTGCTTGGCATCTGCCCAACGCTCAAGCAATGGCTCAATCCGAGGAACAATGAAATTTGATTTTAAAGTTGATATTGAATTCATTTTCATCCCATATACTATCCATTATAATTATACAGCCATAGGTCCGTCTCAAAGTTTATTGAATCATTATATTAAATTAGAGATCACATTATTGAAGATCTGACACATATTGATTCTTAGATTCAGCAAAAACTCAAAATATTCATATATTCATTCATCTTTGGTAGAGTATTGTTATAAGTCAAGAGAGTATCCTTTGACTGCCATATTTATATTCAAATATCTCTTGTTTCAGCCTACAGATCAAAGCACAGAAAGATCTTGGAAAGAGGTGTTTGGTGTTGCTGCGCTCCGGGACAAAAGGAGTTCGTTCTTGGTAATCCAGCGGAGAGAAAAGTGGCCCAAAGTTCTGAAAAAGTGCGGGTGTGCACAATCAAATAAGTTCCTTGGTGATTTACAAATTAGGTGGTCAGAATCAGCTAAAGTTTAACATTGTCTGGTCTAATTATAAGTTAACTTTTCTAATGGATCGTTTGGCAAGTTTACCCGAAGGTTTTTATTCACTTAGGAATTTTCCTTCATGATCAATTTGGTGTTATTTATTCATGTATTGCTTTTGATCGTTATAAATTTATTGACACTTAGAGTTATTTAAATTGGATTAATTAACTTAATCATCTAGAAATTAATTAATAAGTGTCTTGTTATTTCTAGTTGCTTAATTCCGCATTTGGGTATAAACTATTCGACTAATTTAAACTTTCAAGTGGTATTAAAGATTTTAAATTCGATCGTTGATCCTATTTGTTTAGATGAATCAATCACTTTCCGTTCCTCATATTTTGATGGCAGTAATTATGCCCATAGGATGAAAGCCTTTTTTAAGTTTATAGATGAACTAAGTTTGGGTTAGTGTACAAAAATGTTGGACTGTCCCCTTTACCATCGTTGCAAGTGTAGTTACCCTTATAGAGGTTTCCACTTGATCTAAAAATGATCTAGATGAATGTAATTGGAATTGTAGAGGTATTCATGCAATTTCTATGGTTTTATCCCTTGAGGAGTTTAGACCGGTGTCCATTTGTGAGACTACAAAAGAGGCTTGGGATATATTAGAAACCACATACGAGGGAACTAAAACTATTAAAAACTCTAAGTTGCAGATGTTACTACTAAATTTGAGGGACTTATGATGAAAGACCATGAGTCTTTAGATGATTTCTATGCTAAATTAAATGATATTGTTAACTCTAGTTTTGACTTAGATAAGCAAATCCCCAAGGCTAAAATTGTGAAAAAAGTTATGAGATCTATACATAAAAGATTTAGACGTAAGGTGACTACTACTGAAGAAGCAAGGACCTAGATGCAATTAAGATTGAAGAATTTGTAGGATCTCTCCAACCATATGAACTTAGCCTACCTCAATCTAAGAATGACAAATCTTTAGCTCTCAAAACTATTAGAGAAGCAGATAGTAACACCAATGATGATGACAAGCCTAAGGATGAGGAGCTTACATACCTTGCTAGGAAATTCAAAAACTTTCTTAGAGATAATAAGAGATCCTTTTATAAAAATATAGGTGAATCTAGTACTTCTAGGAATGATAGAACGGAGAAGAGTGATGCCAAAGATACCTGAAAGAGGTATGTGAGATGTCATTTTAGTGTCAAGGCTTTGGACTTGTTAAATCTGAGTGTTCAAATTATAAGAAAATCCTAAGTAATGCTATGAATACCACTCTCACTCATGAGGAGACTATCTCCGACAATCAAATTGAGAACTCCAATCCTGATAAGGGAGACAATTATATAGCATTCACATCTGTGGTGAATAGCGAGGCACATGAGGATATAGAACAATCCGACTCTTCAAAAGAAGAACCAGACGATGAGCGTGATATTTATGAGGCCTTTGATGACTTATTTAAGGAATGTGTTAAGTTGAAAAGAATTAATAATGTTGTCTTTAAGAAATTGCATAAACTTGAGTTAGAAAACGAGAGTTTAGTAGACAAACTTAAGGAGTCTACTAGTAGATCGAATGAATTAAGGGTAGAAAAAGACTCCTTAGAAGATAAGATTAAGACTCTTACTAGTAAAACTTGAGAAAACTAGTGCCCAACTTCAATCCTTTACTAATTTTACTAAGAAGCTTGACAATATTCTAGGTTTGTAAAAGCCAACCGGTAATAGGAAAGGTTTAAGCTTCAATGAATCCAAGTCAACTCCTGCCTCTAGTAAATCTGAGTGAGTTGTACCTAGACCTAGATTAATTGTGCAATATGAGGTTTCTCAACCTAAAGTTGGTCCTAGGTTTATACTCGCATGTCATAATTGTAGTGTTTCAGGTCACATTAGACCTGAGTGTCGTAAGCCTTTGGTTAAGAAAAACAAACAAGATCTAACAACTCATGTTAGATTCTTGACTAACCAAGTGAGTCACTTAACTAAGTTAATGACTCAATTGGTTAAGATTACATCTTCTTCGAAGAACATTTGGGTCAAGAAGAGTGAACTCATTGGTCAAAGTGTAATATTACTCGCGTTACTCTTCATAGTTAGAGCACTTGTTTGCCTCACTAGGTTGTTAGGTACATGCATACGCTTTATTCATGATCAGTATTTATTCGTGCATGCACTCAAACTTTTTCTTTGTTTTATTTTGTATTTGATTTGTTATTTTGAAAAATAAAAAAGATAATAAAAATCCAATAAGGAAAATGGGTTTTTAATGTTAATATTTTTGGACATGTTATGTTGTGATCAAATTCTAGTATTATTTACAAATAGTAAATAAAGTTTCTATTAACTTTATTTAGAACTTACTTTGAGTACTTGATATAGGTTATTGTATGTATCATTTGCACTACACACATTAAGCTCTTGTGAATGAGTTTTAATCGCATGTGTTAAATTTGGGATGGCAGTCACTCGTGTAGTGGGTTGACTTTAAATATGAAATGACATTTAAACTAGTTGACCTAAACTCTTATATATTTCTCTTAAAAAAAATTTTGAGTTAGAAAAAGAAAAATATGTATTATATGAAAAAAGAAAATTGAGAGTAATATCTTATATTTTACTTTGTAACCTTCATGACTTGAGCAATTAAATATGTTAGCGTATCTAGAAATCTGGTGCTCTATGTTCATCTAACTTGTGAGTCATCAATCTAAAATTCGTTACATGGATAGGTCATATATATATGAGTGTGTTTGGTAGAGATTAAAATTGAAAAACCAGCCGTTATGGTTGACTTTTATTAGACAAGTGGGACCCAACAACGACCATATTTTCAATTTTAATCTGATTAGTAGCCCTACCAAACAGGCTCTATATATATATTTTCAATTTTTAAATCTAGCCTCATCATCAACCTATTACTCTCTTTATTATGTTCCCAATGCATTAGCATCACCATCTTATCGCTCTCTTTATTGTGTTGTGAATGCGATATCTTTCCAATATTTTCACGGAATCACCCACTCTGGTATCACCAGAATTTCTCTCTTTAAAAGGAACCACACATCACTATTTGTCACTTTATCTTCATCAGGTTTAATACAACCTAAAGCATAACTTCAAAAATTTTGAGAAATCAAACATGAAGCACCAATCCTCCACACTCATCTTCATTTCTTAGTTTTTGCACATATCTAATAACAGCAGTAGTCAAGATGCAATGCAAAGGTATAGAACAAGAACGTCAATAGTTTTGATGAACTATCAATCACGTGCAATGAAAAAATGAGAAAGAATGGGAAGAAGAAATTCTAAATCATTGTAAACCTAAAATCTCCCCCTTTTTTTCATTTTAAAGAGCCTAAAAAATCGGCAAAACTGTGACCGGTTTCCGATCTCGGTTAAACCGGCCAGTTGACCCGATTTCTTACCGGTGTTTAGTTAAACGATTTCTAGCTAGGGGTGGGCAATGGGTCGGGTCGGGTCGGGTTTGGCCCAAAACCGACCCGAATCGGTTCGGGTCGGATCCAGAATTAGTAAATCTAGTAAGAAGCAGAATTACCACCATGGAAACTCCTTTCTTCTCCATTCTTCTCCAGAATTATCAAAATCCAGTAAGAAGCATAATTACCACCATGGAAACTCCTTTCTTCTCCAACACAGAATCATTATCCAATTCCTCCTCCAAAACCCTATTTCCCTCAAATCATCAACTAGTGGTGGCAACGAGTCGAGCCGAGCCGAGCCCGAGCCGGAAAAAAAAAGCTCGAGTCGAGCCCGAGCTTTTTTAGTCCGAGCTTTTTTTGGCCCGAGCCGAGCCGAGCCGAGCCCGGCCAAAAAAAATGAGGCTCGGCCCGAGCTTTCTGCCCGAGCCTTAGCGGGCCGAGCCGAGCCCGAACCGAGCCGGCTCGCGTTTTATTTTATTTTTATGTCAAATCTACATTTTTTACTTAAAAAACTTAAAATTTTTACCATTTTTACATGTTATAAATTAAATAAAAAAAG
>CAIGRF010221765.1:55722-81972 GCA_903798235.1 Fraxinus ornus | reverse complement strand
GTTTTAGAAAATTAGGAATAAATGAAAAAAATTAATGGATCATATGTATATAATTTTTACGTTTTAGTGCATTTACATATGTATCGAATTATATTTTCGGCTATTACGATCGTTGATTGTCAACGGTCATCGATCTTCGGTCCCCGATCAACAGTCTCCGCCCTAACTGAACCAAAATGCTGGATTCACCCCTGTGCACACTGCTTTCGTGTGCCATGAGATGGCTGAAAAACCTCAAGATGTACTTGCGTTCCTTATCACGACATGCATAGGATATTGCCTTCGTGTAGCATCGAGGTGTTGAATGTAACATTTTAGCAGATTTAACAATCTTCATTTGTAGTAAAGGCACAAAAAATCAGATTTGCAAAACGGGATCCGAGTTTTCATTTATATTAAATTGAATACAGAAAAGGGAATAAAGGAGGGAGGACTCAAAATTCTTTTAACAATAGTATCACTATCAACTCATGTAACTAGCAGTAGTTGAAGAAAGTGACAGAAAAGCAATAAAATGCTTATAGTAAAACCAGTTGTTTCCAATCTTAAGTGCAATACAATCAAATATACAAGCTGATTATGATAGTGAAATTCCACTCAATCAAACTGTAATCAGAAACCAAGTAGAATCCACCTACTAAAATTAAATACTGCCAAACAACAACTTAATTCTATCCCACAACGACAATAAAAAACTAAGCCAGTTCCTGATAAATATTGGGTCGATATCATCAATTCTTCCTTGGCCATGAGAAGATGATTAAACGCTTGAATAAACCACCATAGAGTTGGTCTTGGTTGGATATGAAGGTTCAATTGCAATACCACACTTTCCAGCACGACTGCCAAGTGCGTTGCGCTGAATTCTGATATATCCATTTTCACCCCAATTTGTTCCCCATGAGTTCCTCACAATCCAATAATCAAGCCCGTTTACTGTTCCATAGCCGACAACTACGACACCATGGTCCAAATCTGTCCCACATCGACCCGTGAATACACCCTGAAAATAGCATGTTTAGTACATAGTATTTGGCTATATTTTTTTTTCTTTCTTTCTCAATTCCATTAGAACAAGAAAAAAACGCACACACGTAAACATATGAACAGAGACAATAGGTGAATTACCGACGAGTAAAGCTGGAAAGCTCGTCCGGAGGCTTCAATAGCAACGCTTACTGGTTGATGTGCCACGGCCTTTTGCAATGCTATCTCATTCCGGGGTGGCACGTCTTCATAGCCATCTATGCTAACAACCTTGGCATTTTTCTGTATCAACACAAAATAAATCATCAAAACAATGCAAGAAATCACAACCAAGTCGTGTTTATACTTTATACGTTGATCTAAAAGTTTACTCGAAAAACACTAACCCGTGCAGGATCACATCTGCCATCAACACCCTTGTAGGGATAATCATCTTCAGTGTCAATGCCACCATTGTCAATAATGAACTGAAAGGCATAGTCCATTAGGCCTCCATTGCATCCAGAATTTTCAATTCTGTCACAGTCTACAAGTTCTTGTTCTGATAGAGGGATAAGTTTCCCTGTAACTATCTGGTTTATGCTTTCTACAGCAGCAACAGTTGAGAAAGCCCAGCAGCTACCTGATTCCCAAACAACAATATAAATTAATCTTTTTTTGTTTTAGGCTCTTCATAAAGTAAAATTCCAAAGAAATAACAAAGACAATTCACCGACTTAAAGAGTGCAGTGCCAAAAAAAAAAAAAAAAACCTTACCACAACTTCCCTGATTTTTAACCGGAGCAACGGCACCTTTCATTCTCCAGTCAACAAATCTCGGCAACTTTTCACCGGTCTGAATAGCGTAACGTAGGCTAGCGTTTTTTGATTTCACTAAACGGCGTTTAGCCTCAGTCCTTGTACCCAAGAACATGGACCGGTACTCTTCATTAGTCAGATCAGCAAACTGGTTCAACCCCACCTTGAAGGTTCGATTCTCCGAGTTATGTTCATTAATGAACTTCAAATTATCCTTAAAAATTTCAAATCTTTTGTCATTTTCTTCCAAATCATTGTATACTTTGGCATGCCTTGCTAGCCACCATTCGTACAAGCCCTTCACTTCTTCGACACTTTCCAATGATGTTTTTTGTATGTGTTTATTGTCGTAATTTATGATCGACATGTCTAGTGCATATGATAAAGAAGCGAGGAAGAGGAAAAGAAAAGATATTATGGGCATAGCCATGGCTGAGATATGGAGAGGAGAGTTCTATCGGAATTGATGCCCACGGAGGAAGAATTGTTGGATTGCTTAGGCTTGAAGCAGTTGGATGGGGGATTTGGGTTTATATAGGCGATTAAAAATTTAAAATATTAATATGCATTAATCATACAAATTGGGGAAATTTTGTAACACCAATTGCCAAGTTCTTACATTTTCGAGGGCAGTATTCATATTACGTGCTAGGTGACCTTTGGCCTATGTCAACCGTGACAATCATGGTGGTAGAAATGTGCAAGTTTGTTATAGGATTAGCATGTGCAATTAGGACGAAGTGTTTCAATGATATCTTCAACACGTCCTCTTATTAATTATGTGAATTTATTTTCTTCGATTAAAATTTGACACGTTCACATTTTATTTCGTTTCTCTACTTAAAAACTCAAAACTCTTAGAAATAATCGCTTGTATTCATTCAAATTCTATCTTTATCGACCAAATTGAGTTTGACATACCATCCTCTTGATGCATGACATCAACCCATATTTGATTTGGACTCGTGATTTCGAGACGAAGAATTATGTTCAAATTGATAAATATACCGTCAACCCAAATTTTGTTCATATTGTAACTTTTCAAACATATATTTCATAATTTTTTATCAAAGCTAAAAAACTTATTTTCATCTAAACCCGATAGGGACTAGATTATAGTTAAATCATGCCACAAATTTTAGTACAAGAACTATTAAAAATTTGATCAAAGGTTCATAATCTCCTTTTTCCTGTCAGTCAATATTGATATTCAAATGTATGTTACCAATGGATGAACCTAGATCCCTTTGAAGCCTCAATGGTAGGTGACAGTCACAAAACCGCCAAAACTAATTTTCTGCAGTCTTCCGACAATTGGGGAGGCAAGAGGCGGCTCCACCGGTCCCAATTCAGATTCAGCCTTGAAAATGCGACTGTTCGATTAAATTAATGGTTTGAGTGAGGTAAGAGACTTAGAATTTAGCGCTGCAATCCCAAAAATCTATGAGATGCACCGAAAGATACTATGGCCGCTTCTTATTGCCAATCAAAATTCATTCAGTTCAGAACCCAACATCATACATGACATTCTGCGTTATGGTCGCCGCTCTTGAAAGAATTTTTCCACTATAATAATTCAAGTTGAGAGCCTGCTTCTTTTCACACGACTTCTCTGGAAATGAAATGCAATAGCAGATTTATATATTTATCCACTGCTCCTTCCCTATGCAGTTTTTCATGACATTAAAGTAAAACGAAATCAAGATATTTAAGTTCATGAACTGAATTGCTAAAATGACGATGGCTGAAAGTTATAAAGGCTTAGTCTTTTCTCATTGAACACCTATAGTATATAAAAAGTAATTTGTTTGGGAGTCAATTGACTAGATACAACTTACAAGCACCATCTATGAGATCCCAATAACTGAATAGATATTTGATTTCTATTTCCAAAAACTATGTATCAAACACGAGATAGTGAATACATGTTTCTGCCAACTGGCTAGTGTAGCAGGGCTCGGTAGTAAAACTCTACCACAATACCAAAACACAATCACTGAACAAGAAGAAATCAAAGAACACTGAAAAGAAGATCCGAAAATTAGATGTAACCAATTTAACATGTATATGTATCGACCAGCTAGGTGTATGGAACATATGCCTCGGTATTTACTCAACAAGAATAGTCGTCTTGTCATCAAATTTCTCAGGTTGAAGGCTTGCTCATAGTCGTGAAAATATTCTAGTTATCCCCAGAATGCCTTGTGGAAACATGTTCATCTAATACTTTGGGTACACGCTTCCTTTTGCTTCGCGAACTGCGTTTTCTTGTTGATCTTTTGGTCACACGTTTCTCTGTGTTCTCTGGGATGCTGGTCATTTTTACATCAGAAGTTGGGAGTTCAGGAGGAGCATCTGGCCATGGCGTGTGTTTTGCTGGGATGGTTACATCCAATGGGGGGTCAATTATCCACCTGAATGAATCGGATAGTATGGGTGAATCATTAAATCTATAAATTATCATATAGAAAAGAGCAGTTTCTATAGTAAATGCAATAATCTATATATGCATGTCATGGTCGTCTATATTATATTTATAAACAGACCAATAAATATACGTTGCACCACATGTTGATAAAAAGCCCGACGAACAGGTTAAAGAAAGGAGGCAGTGTCCATTTCATGGTCCTAACTACAGAAATGAGCTCTTCAATATTTTTGGGCGAGTGCACGTAGGTTGTAGTATACATATGGAAGAGCATCAAAACAGAGCAGATAATATAGCTACTGTATGAAGCACTTATAACTTCAGGCAAACACACTTGCAAACGAACAAAGGACTATGATTGAAGGCAAAGGAGGTCACATTCAAGTGTTCTTTGACGTTCATGTACGCTGTATGGATGTAATTACTTTAAGCCAAAGATCTACTTCTAGAAACTGACACAAGAACTATGCAGAACTTGAGTTACAGTTAGCCAAACCTTGAACATTGTTACTTTTCAGTTAAATACTAACTTTTTGTATCTCACAAAACAAACGAGCAATATAAGCTGGAAATTTCTTGTCAAAGGACACTCTAGTTTACTTCTATTCACCCCTACCAAAACTCAGGAATTCACACTACCCAAACCCCAACACAGAACCCCCATTAGAACTCAACACCACCACCACCGACTGACAAGAATCTCCACAAAAAATGCAAGTGCCACCTAATCAAATCCTGTTAGAATTTGGGTGTGACGCAATTTTTTTGTTGAAGATAATTAGGAGTTCTAATTAAAGTGCACGTTAATTAGAATCTCATTTGGAATGCAATTGTGAAATCCCATTCAAGATCACTTGGTGAATTCTAATTGAAGTTCAACTTGGAAGCCCATTGGGAATATGAATTTATGTTGAACTCGAACAAGACTTTGGAATGAAGGAAATCAAGTTTTTTGAGTAAAGGACTCGGAAGAAAACTGACCAGGATCCTGGTGCTGCGCGCGCTGCCCGGCGCGATGCTTTGGACTCATTCTCCGTTTTTAGGGATGGCAAAAAAGCTCGCCGGCTCGAACGGCTCGGACTCGGCTCGAAAAAAGCTCTAACTGGACCCGGGTCGGGCTCGGGCCGAGCCTCATTTTTTTCCCCCGAGCTCGGCTCGGCTCGGCTCGGGCCCAAAAAAGTTCGGCACAAAAAGCTCAAGCCAAACTCGAGCTTTTTTTATTTAATTTATAACATGTAAAAACTGTACAAATTTTAAGTTTTTTAAGTAAAAAATGTAGATTTGACATAAAAATAAAATAAAACCCGAGCCGGATCAGCTCGGGCAGAAAGCTCGGGCCGAGCCTCATTTTTTTTTGCCAAGCTCGGCTCGGGCCAAAAAAAGCTCGAGCTTTTTTTCCCCGGCTCGGTCTCGGCTCGGCTCGTTGCCACCACTATCCGTTTTTGACTCTTTTCTTTATCTACAATCCTATTATAAGGGTTTGGACATCCCCCATTTGTTCCCTATATATAGTTTGCTCTTCATTATGATTTAGAAGAAGTTAGACAAATCATAAATACATAATCTTTGTACTCTTTCTCCATATTATAATAAAATCTTCATTCTTTTCAAATTATTTTATTCTTGTATTCTTGTGGTCAATTACTTCATATTGCACTTAATCTTTTATTTTCTCACAACAAATTGGTACCATAGCATTCCAGTTTCCATAACAAGTGGTATTGGGGCTTTCGGTGTTGAAATTCATAGGAAGATCGAGGTTTTTCGTGATAGCAACATTAAAGAATAATATTACGCTATTAGATCGCAATATAAGATTCTCTCTGTGGCAGGTAAATATGTGAGCCGTACTCGTTCAAATGGATTTGGATGGCGCGTTGTTGGGATTTAACAAGATGCTCATAATTTGGACTATGGAGGAGAAACAACGGAGGGATCCAAAGGACCTATCTCAAATACATTTTCATCTTTTGAATAATATTTCTCAGACGTTTTGAAGGAAAAATCAGTCGTTGCATTATGGTTAAAATTGGAGCATTATGCATGACGAAGAGTCTTACTAGCAAATTGCATCTGAAACGTCTATATTCTCATTGTATAACAGAAAATACATCTCTTGAAGCTCACCTAGCTGCTTTCAAAGAAATCTTCGTTGATTTGGAGACCATGGAGGTCAAATATGATGAAGAAGACTTGTGATTGATTTTCTTGTGTTCATTGACCGTTTCTTACATGTCTTTTAGAGATACGATTTTATATAGTCGCGATACTCTCACCATTGAAAAACTCTTAGATGCTATATATTTAAAGGAGAAGATGAAACATCTTGTAGCATGTGGAAATCATGGAGATGGTCTCATTGTTCATGATGGTAGTTCGAGGGGCAACTTAAAACCTAACTTCAAATTTTGTAATTATTAATACAATAAAAAGTGGCACTTGGAAAACGATTGTTATAAGTTACAAAATAAATCAAAGTCAACTGCAAATTAATAATCATAAATTTCAGGGGAAGCAAGTATTGTAGAAAATCCTAGCAGTGATAGAGAGTTTCTACTTATGTCTGACTACAATTCCAAACCTGATGAGGCTTGGATTTTGGATACCGCTTGCACTTTTCATATTTCACCTAATTGGGAATTATTTTCAACATTTGAAGAAGTTTCAAAAGGTGTTGAGATGATCGGTAATAACACACCTTGTAGAATAGCTGATATTGATCGGTCAGAATAAAGATGTTTGATGTGACAGTTAAAACACTTGATGCAGCGTTCCAAATCTGAAGAAAAATCTTATCTACTTTAAGTACTCTTTATTCAAAAGGGTAATGTACACTATTGAAGGTAAAGTTCTAAAGATGATCAAAGGAGCCCGTATTGTGTTGGTGGAACATTGAAAATTCGATTTATATATCTTGTAAGGTGATACAGAATCTTCGAGTAATCATCATATTTGAAGAAATCGGGTGGATTTAGAGTTGGTTTCTGTACCGTTGGAGTCTGATCAGTTGAATTTTGAAGATATGGGTAGATCCTTCTTGCCACCATTATCGAGGTGTCATCGTATTCAATTGCTAGAAATAGACCCATTTTTGGCTATAGGGTTTCACATAGGTACAATTTTGCTGATTTTGTTGATAATTTGAATGCAATTAAGAGTGTTGATTCTAGTCAAGATCCTTCTTTTGATGCATTCAATTGTAATTCTATTACAGGGCTTGTTTCAACCTTGTTTGGTGGTCATTAGATCAATTTTGCCCCTAGTTGGGGTAGCAGAGGTGGAGAAGTTTATTTTGTGTTTTTTCATTGAAGAGTTCAAGTCCTTGCACTGGAATTTGTCCTCAGGTGGAGAATTTTTTGAAGTTTTGTTTATTGCAATGTAATCTGTGTCACAATTTAGGTATGATCCAAATTATTTGTTGAAGATAATTGTGGAGTTCTAACTAAAATGCACATTAATTAAAATCCTATTTGGAATGCAATTGTGAAATCCTCAAGTTTACTTGGTGAATTCTAATTGAAGTTCTACTTGGAAGCCCATTGGGGGTGAGAATTTGTATTGGACTTGAAGAAAACTTTGGGATGAAGAAAATCAAGTTTTTAGAGTAAAGAACCCGAGAGTGGACGTCGTGGCGTCGAAAGAAAACTGCTCGGAGGTGCAACGTCACCTGTTCTGCCTCCCTGAGTTGTTTTGGTCTTCTTTTCCGTTCTATTTCATCTACAACTCTACTATAAGGGTGGCACCAAAAAAAAACTGCTCAGAGGTGCAACGTCACCTGTTCTGCCTCCCTGAGTTGTTTTGGTCTTCTTTTCCGTTCTATTTCATCTACAACTCTACTATAAGGGTTTGGACGTTCCCTATTTGTTCTCTATATATAGTTGATTCTTCATTATGATTTAGAAGAAGTTAGACAAATTATAAACATGTACTCTTTATATTCTTTCTTCATATTATAAACACGTAATCTTTGAGTTCTTTTGATCAATTACTTCATATTGTACTTAATCTCTTATTTTCTCACAACAAACTGGTATCATAGCATTCCAGTTTCCATAAAAAATCCAAATGAACCGAATTTGCCCCCAACACAAAACCCTCCATTATGGTCATGGTGTTGCAAAATGCATGACAGATTCCAAATTTTTTTTTATTCAGCAGATAATCTCTTACTAAGCTAATGAGATATGAAGACAAACTTCAATTTTGCAAATAAGCTGGATGGAAAGTTCACTATCATAGTGCTATTGTGCATTGATGCCCGCAGGTGTAACTACAATGAATTCTTTTCCAGGACTGTTTCACTCTCCTTTAATTCTAAAAGTTAGATCTCATGAGCTTTCATGAGAATCAAAATGATAGGTGTGAAACATATAAAGATGCTAACTCTAGGGGGACTCAAAGCAAAAATGGAAAAAATAGAAAAAAATGTCACGAATTTCTGGAATTCGTAGAAGGCTGATTCTTTTGATATCCGGAATAATTTTGATTTCAAAACCGACAGATGGCACGCTTTTAACAGAATGTATTATTCTACAGAAAACAGAAAAATACTTTCAACGTTTAATTAGCAAATAGTTTAATTATTTAGAGCCAAAAGAGAAGAAAAGCCTAGCCCAAAATAATCATGGACGATGTCCACTGTGCAGACATCAGCCACCACCTTGCTTATGCTTTGATAAGTTTCTGTCTTTTTACCAGAGCAGAAATTTTTCAGGTTTATGCCTCTTGCCACTAGGTTTGGGTTCATTGGGCAAGGAAAATCAAATATTGGAAATGCCAAACAATTCAAATGAGTCATTAATGATGATGATGATGATGACTGGCCCTAGAGGAAGGGGGTATGATACAGCGAAAAGACAGGACCATACAAAAGGGCAGGTTAGCTTGAGTGGAAGAAACAGCACAGCTTGCATATCATGCCTGGACAGGAAAGAAGGAATTTTAGCAGTGTCCTTTTAGTTCAAGGAAAGAAGGAAACTTGGTATATAGAAGTATTTAGATTGTACATAAGTTGAAGTACACACTTGGGTCATTTTTTGAGCTTGGAACGGTGCTATAGATATCAATCAGTTGGAGAGACTATCGGTGTTCATACTTTCATGAGCATAAATGAGTTGGGAGTATACACTTGGGTCAACTTTTTAGTAGGGCTGGACAAAACTCCCGAACCGAACCGAATCGAATAGGACCAGACCCGAACCTAACCGAACAGATCAAATCGAGCGGTTCTTCTTAAATTAAATACTTAAACGAGTATCTGAATCGAGAACCAACAAGTTTGGTTTGATTCAGTTCTCGATTCTAGACGAACCGAATCTCTCTAATTTTTTATTTTAAATATGTCAAATCATTTTAAATTTGTTAAATAATTAATTTAGTCCAAATCCAAAATATGATTTTAATATTTCTAATTTCCAGTCAAGCCCAATTTAATCAAATTGACATAAATTTTACCCAAATCTTTTATTTTACCGTATTGTTGTTTCTGTCGTTCTATTATTGTAAACTCACCATCTTTCTCTTCATGCGATTTTAACAGTCAAATCTATAAAGAACTCAACAAAGAGAGGTACAAATAATATCACGAGATTAGACTACGTTATCTTTTAAAAGTTAAGATGGAACATTTCATGGTCGAATTAATGTAGCATTATAATATAAAAAAATTAATTATTGTACGAAACTCGGAAACCAAACCGAAAGGAACCAAACCCGAACGGTTTCAAAATTAAATTTGAACCCGACTGTTCCATTTGCTAAATACCCAAAAATTCAGGTTCGGTCCAGTCCGGTCCGGACCATGTCCAGCCCTACTTTTTAGGCTTGGAACAGTACAATAAAGGTCAATCAGATGAAGGACTATCAGTGATTTCTGTTTACCAAAGTATGAACTATGAACAATGCCGAGGAACACCTAATAGGAACGAGCTACATGATGGGTAGAGTGACCGTCTCTAGCTAAGCCGAAATATTTCCGCTCTGACGAATGGTTTGAGGTGAGGCTAAATACATAATGGACTTTCTCTCTTTCAGAGGATGCATGCAAAGTAATTCTTGATGCAATTTATTCTATTTCAGTATTCAGACAAGTCTCACTAATTTCTGTTCTATTCTAATATCAACAATTGAACTCTAGAGTGTAACTGATTTATCAGTATATAAATGATTATGTACTATATCTTTTCTGCCATGACAGATAATTTGTTGGGTTCACAATTAACTAGTGAAAAATTGCATAAAGTTATGAACTCCACGGAAATACTTACACCAAGTTGCAGGGAAACCGGAAATGTAATGCTCAAGTTCATCATAATTTTCTTTGTGCTGTGTATATGTACAGTGAACGGAGACATAACTATTACAGATATTAGTTGAAATGCAGATCCAGTATTCTATCCATTACCAGGGAGCTGCTTCACAGACGCCAAACTAAGGAAAAAAATATGAAAGAAGTTTATCCAAATATATTCAACTTTTTCCTCATTCTTCTTAAATATTTATTCAAAATTAATTGAACTTTGGACCATTCTGGATTTATGTCTTCAAATGAAAGGAATAAAACTGAAAATATAAATACACTCACGTGCATGCAACAGTTATTGCATTATTTGTCCATATTGATCTGTCTCACCTAAATGCTTAAGCTACTAGAGAGGGAACAAATTTATTTGTCAACGTGCCTCTTGACACGAAAGGCAGGTTAATTTTCTTCATCAAGAACCTATCAGGTGCACAATTTTCATAAATATGTGCTCACAAGACTTGACTTATTTGCCAACTATGATACCATATTGAACCACTACATCTAGGAACATAGACACTAAAGGGACAAATTTATTTATTTAAATTTGTCTTTGACATTCTATGTACAACATCCACTATCTAACTTCGTACCATACACATTCATTTGTACTCATAGTTGAATCTAAGATCAACTTTCATATGTTATGAACAATGGTCAGGTGAACATCAAGATGAAAATACAAAAATTAGCATAAGCAATAAGAAACATAACACTGCACAATGCACATTGTGAGATTAAAAATAGAAGACTAACCTGGCAGGAAACTTGCTGTCTGCACGTGCTTCAACTCGGAGCCACCACAGCATAATTTTGCGCCCACAACTTCCAAGAGGCTCCACCACAGAAGGGTCCTCCAACAAAGACATTGGACTCTCGATAACCTCTCCCTCCTTATCAACCACATCCAAATCCTTAACCCATGCGGGCTTATCTTCAACGTCCTTCCACACTAACCTCGAATTCAAAATGAACCCAGCCCACTCCAGCTTCCTTGGTAGCACGACTGCCCTGTCACCAACATACCTTGCACTCCTCTCCATGAATGGCAGCATATTAAAGGTATGCCATCCAGCCAACTGGTTTGAAGAATTACAAGTAGGACCCTGAACTGGCATTTGTGAACTATCATTTTTGTCATTATCCTCTCTCGAAGCTGCTGACAATTCTACTCCTTCAGAACCACCTGAGTGTGGAAGAATCCCAACCGAAACTGCTCCAATCCATTCTACATTTTGGATCTCATCAAATAACTCCATACTATGCATATTACTTTCATCTGCAAACACCACTATACCGTCTAATTTCTTCTCTCTCACAACTCTGTCACAGTGCAATAAAACTTTTGCTAAATGAAAATTCAATTCTACTGGTAATCACAGTTCTGTCTTACTAAATGGGTGCAAAATTTGAAGTGAATCAATACAAAATTAAACGTAAAACATTTAAATGGCGGGGTCAATCTCTAACATACCTTAGACCGTGAAATCGCATTTTAGACTCCATCTTATGCCTGTCCTCCCACAGAATTGGCATTCTCCCATTAAATCCAATGTGCAAAATCTTGAGGTCAGATTTGGAAATTAGAGCTGCGGTTTCATTAGTGGTTCCACCAGCTTCCACCACGATCCAGACCACATCATAGGGGACATTCATCAAGGAGTGCATTACACCAGTGAGATGAAGCGTCTGGAAGGTCCTTACATAAGTCGGAGTTATTGCAATTATAGTCCTAGGGCTCTTAACCCCATACTGAACTCTTTGCTCTCGTTGAACCCTCTCGATTATGTGGTGCGCCTTCATCACCTCCGCCGGATCTGGATGGGGCCACGGCCGTATCAGTATCCCGTGCCTGCCCACCACCACTCGACTCCCACCGCCAACCGCAACCGTTGTAGCATTCACCACTGGAGGCGAAGTAGTGACGGATGATGGCAATGTTGTTCTGAGTGCTGAGTAGAGATTAGTAGTGGCGGAAGGGGAGGAAGTGGAGAAAAATAGAAAAAATACCATACGAGAGAATCGGAATCCAAGGACTAGACTAATGAGGCAGCAAAGACCGTGAAGAACTAGCCAAAAAATCGTCGCCGGCGACTTGATTGCGCCATCCACAGAGGTGTCCGACGGCAAAGGTGCACCTCGAAAACTGTTGCTCCGGCGGGCCTGCTGCTGCAACGCCGTCAGCTGCTTCATTTTCCCCTTCCCCCGTCAAAACAACTTCTTGAGAGAGAGATTTGTAAGCTAATTTGAGAGAGAGTGGCTTTGAAGAAATGAGGGTGATTGATTGAACTTTAAGAGTTTGGTGGAATTTAATTGAAAAGATTTCTTTAAGATTACGATTCCATTGTTAGCTTACTGTATTTCTAAATCAATTTCCATCAATGATCATAAAGCACATGAAAATCAAGTCCATATAGAAAAATCAGGTGAAAAGGAAGTTAATTTTCAGACATGGATGGATGGGAGCTTGCAGGAGAAAATCTAGGGCCAATTGATTATTGAAAAACAGGAAAATCGGGCGAGAAACATGATGAAGGTAGTCCGGGGATTACACAAAGTAGATTTGTTGCTGGTGTGATAATTACTCCTAAAATGATGGTTACTTAAGGAAAGTCTAATTACCTAGGATTTATTAGGTTAAATGTCAATTATCAGTAGAGATGAGTTAAGTTGGGACATCGGATTCGTAGGAATCAAACTGGCATGGTACATAATATGAATAAATTAATGATGTACCTAAAAGAGGTAAATGTCTTCGTCAAATCTCTCTCGGGTTATGGGCTTATAGTATGTTTATTGTCTCGAAACAAAAATTGGAAATGAATTTGTCTTTCTTGAATAGTCGAAAATAGTGATTTGGAAATATAAAGAAGGAAATACTTGAATTAATATTAAATGACAAATGATATTTTACTTATTTTGTGATTGATAATCCATTTTAAATATGAATTTAGTCGTGAAATACAAAAAAAAAAAAAATCACTAATTTTGCAACAAGTTTGGAATTTCATTGTCCCATATTTATAGTTACCTAATAATAGGTCATGTACCGATCATATATTTAACATAATATTCTTTAGAGAGAATTACAAAGACAGTTAGGACGTGTTCGATATAGCTTAAAATTCAACTAAAATTGAAAATATAGCCGCTATTGGATTCTATTCGTATAATAAAAGTCAACAATAACGACTAATTTTTCAATTTTAATTCGATTTTAATCTCTACCGAAAACGCTCTTATTTAAGTTATATACATTATTACAAATACACTTTCTTTTAAGATGAGTTTAGCACTCAAGCCCTGAAATGGGCCTTGCTTAAGTGATGAGGCTGATGTTCACACCTAAGTGGTGTGGTCGATTATCATGAGTCTTAGCTTAAGTGATGAAACCTTGGATCGAGTCTTGTTTTAAGTGATCAAGTCGATCCGACACCTCAACGATAGGGCCGATCCTCATGAGTCCTAGCCTAGGTGACGAAGCCTATGGCTTGGCCTTGCATTAAGTGATGAGGGAGAATAGCATGAAGCTATACCAACGAGCACAACGTCTAAGCCAAGGTCAAGGCTAGGCATTCAAAGATTAGCCCGAGAGAGAAGCATTTATACAAGTTGATTAAGCATTAGACAATGAGCCAATACCAAGGAGTTCCATGGTATAAGGTGTGTGGCTACCAATCCAACAAGGGACGCCTTCTTACGACCCCTAGTGAAGGAAAAACAAAAAATAACTTATCATAATAAGGTCAACCTTACTACATGTATATTGTGGTTGACATTAAGATTTACACTCTTTCGTATGAATGCATTTACACCATTGATTTTGAACACAACCATCACATCAATGTCCAAATTTCTTCCACATAGGGAAGAATGTCAAAAGAAAGTGTAAAGGAAAATGTACATATTGCATTATTCAGGTAGGTGGAATCTTATTCAGCCAAAGTTCCAGCAATTTGTCTTTTCATATCCATTTCTTTATTTTGAATTGAATATTGGAGTGCAAATTACTGTTGCAACTCCTTTCAGTTCAACGATTTTGCATACTAACATGTCTTGAGAGTGCAGGAGTTATATTGGTGGACTGAGACGTGGTTGGATTTCGTTGGCTTTGAAGTCGTCTAAGGTCCCGTTTGTCTCACATTATTCCAAAACATTGTTTGCTACAGTAAGATTCTCCATCACACATTCACCCAATAAATATTCTACATACAAACAAATAAAATTATTTTAAATTTTAACCACACATTCTCCAAAAAATATTATTCATTGCTTTGTTTCTTCTACAATAATGGGAGACAAACACACACTAAAATGTTGAGCTTACCATTAAATTTAATGAAGACCTAGGGATCTTTCATCTTTGTTGGCGAGTTGATTTTAAATAAATAAAATAACATTGGATGTTTTTCAATATCGTTGCTATTTTTTTTTTCTGGATGCAACAAATTTGTATATGAAGTATTAATATAAAAAACTTAAAAAGTCTATAAATTGAATCCAAGTACATTTATATTTGGCATATTACGTGTATATTATTATTTCCCTATTTAGTTTTTAACTCTGCCTATGTACGAAATTATTCACCGCATGATGAATGGAGCAAATAAAATTACTATTTGCAATTTTAGAATAATTTTAAATTAATAAAATGATTACAGATAATTTTACGAGCTTAAAATCTGTCCCGTCAAGTGGTCAATAAAATTTCGATTACCTCCTTGTCCATCTTGACATTACTTGAACGGTGGAACACATTATTATGGTACAAAGGTTATCTATCGAAAAAAATATTTGATAATCATTTGCATCCAATAATCAAGTTAACTGTCAAAACGAGATACAACGAGTGCGCAAGAGATAGAGGTGAGGAAGATTTGGTATTTTGGTTAAGAATTTACTAGTTTAGAATACACACATCAAGTGTGAAGTAAAATCACACACATGTATAAACGAGGGAATGGGTCAAGATGAGTTTAGTGGACCGAGCCCAAAGTTAAGAATATGTTTGATTTGATCCGTCAAATTCAATTGATATCATCAATACTCAGTTAGTATTAATATAGGGGGGGAAAAATCATATTTATCTCACTTAAAAAAATAAAATCAATTCTCTAAATACTATATCCTTAAATATATATCTAAAATACTACATACAAAACATAATAATATCTAAAATACATTAACCCGTAATCACTCCTGACCATACCAAATTATGTGTCCAACCCGAGCAGACATACCCGAGGAGTTGTCCCCTTATTTTCTCTCAAATTGCTTGACTTCCTCGGGCTACGCTCCTCGGGAGTGGAAGGAGCATGAGGAGCTAAGCCATATGACAAGACTTTTCCATACCCTACAAGGAGATTCTACTAGCCACGTACTATCCCATCCTGAATGGATTCTACAATTGGAGTCATATTCATATCTCTACACAAACACCCAAGAAACACCAGATTAACTAAATCACGACTCCCAATTGCACTAGAACTCGTAAGTGTCTCAATGTTGCAGTCGGACCACCATCTACATCTATAAATACATCACTCTCATTCATTATTGAGGTACGTTTTTACACATAATTTATAGCATATATTCTCTTCATATTATCTATCTGACTTAAGTGTCGGAGGGGCGACGAAAACACACCTCGACGCCTTTGTTTCAGGTACCGAAAGATCTTGTTCGTGCTCATATTCAGTTGTCTAACTCGAATTTTAACAGGTGCGATTTTTGGTAGCATCAACTTCTATTAACATAATGTAACTGACATAACCACAAATATTGCGCTTCATTAATTGAATCCACAAAACTTGAGCTAATTCAAATAATTCAATGAAAAAAGGTCTTGAGAAGAATGGTGAAGTTGGTCTGAAAGATTTCCTCCGACGGGATTCCCTTTTTTTTTTTTTTCCTCAGTAATCTTTCTTTCTTATTTTCTGAAATATTCAAGGTTTGGTAATCTTCCAATGTTCTTGATAGTATAGTTTGTGAAAACATTGATCTCAAATTCTTTGAATGCGTTTCAGTATGTAAATTTGAATGTTTAGGGAGTGTTTTCTTCCAGCATTTGTGTTAGATTATACCCAAACAAGTCTTGAAACTAATCTCACACAAATTACGTGAATGTGTATATTAAGACGATTAATGGACATCACACGATAAAAAACATTATACCTTAGAAATTGAATAGACACAACGTCAAATTATCATGACCTATTTTTAACATGATCTAATGAATGTCGATACATAGTTATAATTTATAAAATACACTATAGTAATATTTTTTTTGTCTAAGATGTTTACACACAACACGTAATATTTGGTGGTACGCAAGGATGAAACATGTAATTTAAACACAAAGAGATGAAACATACACAATGAACATCGACACGGTGAAAACATCTCAACACAACGTGTCGTGGTTCGATGTAGAAACTTCCGATTAAGGTTTACATATGAACTACGAAGTCCTAATCACAACAAAACGGAGATCTAAAAGATCAAATTTTCGAATGATGCTATGGGTTATGGTGCTTGTTGTAAATTTGTAAAGGATTAATCTTTGGAATGTTCTCGGGTTTTCTTGGTTGGACAAAGATCTATAATCACAGAGTTGGAAAGGGCGAGAATTGGGGATTTTGGTGTTTGTCAAACATATAGAAAGAGCATATTTGGTGGAGTAAATTTAGTTGCCATAGATGTTGGGTTGTTTTTACATTTTAGTTTTACTTAAATTATATAGTAATTAAGGAATTAAAAAAAAAAAAACGTGTATTGTGTGAATATTTTTCAGATACTAGGTAGTTGGTGCAATTTTCTCAACTTCCTCTACCGCGTACATATCACCTAATTTATTTATAACATAAAATGTTTGGAATGTTTTCATCATGTACTAAGAAAATCTGAAAATAATAACGGATTTCTAAGTCGGCACGCGTTTCCATGTGGCTTATGTAACAGGAAGGTGGGTATGTAGGTCTGTGTGCCGGCTTGAAAGTGTATTTCATCTAGAAGGGAAGAAAGGACTTGTATTATATTTGTTTAATTTTAAGTTCGAACACGTAGCTTACATAGTAGTAGTGGTCTAAAATTAAAGAGTAGTGCTATTTATTTTTATCGGGGTTACAATCTCAATCTAAATAACTCTAAATGATAGGTTAAATGAAAGATAGAATTAAATAACTTGTTTAATTTTACCTAACAATTAACGTCATCTAAATTAGGGTTGTAATCCCAATGAGACTACATACCATTACTCAAAATCAAAATAGGTGACCTGTTTTCGCTTAGCTTGGGCACGTCAATTGTGTATGATCAAGTATGGATGCTTGGGCCAAATGAGCCAATGGGTACACGAGACAAGTGTTATAAGATAAAAATGGAAGTACAGAGCCGATTAGCTTAGCTTTTGGCTTTCACGTTGCGAGAGTTCACTTCGGGAATATGAATTGATAAAAGGAAATTCATATACAGTATTTTACGATTTTCAACCTAACAGGTGTAATAAATATAAATCACATCTAAAATTGAAACCAAAATCTAGATACAAATATCCTAAATTAAAATTACTAAAAGCGTAGGATCTACATCATGCCATAATATTAGGATTCTCGGATTCGGGTTATTTACATGGATCCATTATGAGCGATTGTTTACTGTTGCGAAATTATTACGACAATCGATCACGTACCAATGAACACGAATGAAGGGACGTGATTTGTGATCTTCCTCAACCAAATCGTCTCATTTCCTTATTGAGACCGTCGTCTCTCTTTCAGATGGGAGAGAAGGGAAACTATGATTAGGGTTGGTCGTGGGTCGGTTCGATTCCAAGATTTTCGCGTATTTAATAAATGGAATCGTCAGGTCCAAATATAATTATGGAACAGTTCGGGTTCGGTTCGGTTCGATTCTGTACCATAATTAAATTTTTTAACATTTACAACAATACTACATAAATTCAATGCATACAAATACAAAAAATGGGCTAATGAGTTTTAAAATGATTTGGGCTTTAAAATTAAAATTATGAAATGATCTTATTTATTTAATTAATTTGTTAATTTATTTAGAAAAATAAAATAGTTTAATTAATTCAATAAAAAAATTTATTTAGTTTCGGTTCTTCGGTTCTTGGTCTAGACCCGAGACCCGACCCAAACTCATTGGTTCTCGATTCGGGTACCCGTTCGGATATTTAACTTATGAAGAACAGCTCGATTCGGTCCGGTCTGATTCGGTTCGGAACTTTTGTCCACCCCTACTATATATAATTTGGTATATTGGGGACTATAACCAAAAAAATCTTTATATATTACTTAATTAGAGTTCTCGTAACTCTCTAATTATAACAATATTGGTATCTACTCAATTAGTCCATATTTATTAAATAACTAATATAATTGAATTAAATATGCTGCCATTAAATAGAAAAATCGTTGGTTTTCCTAACCTCCTAAATATTTAGGAAACAATCTCCCACTTGACTAAATATTATTCCTAAAATAATTATATTACAAATTTCTGAAGATCGCATTTGCATGCTATATATCCTTAGACTTTTCTTTAAACAATTTGGTTCATCTTATATATTAATAATGGAACCACCGCGACTTTTACCACAGTACAGTGACATAGATCAAATATGGATGAGTAGTATGGAAATTACATAAAATGTGATATCGGTCATGCCTATTTCTAACTAGTCCTTCTTTATTCTTTAGTGAAATCATTCCAAAAGTCCTTAATGCAACGCGAACATTGAACATAGAAAACACAAGCAAGCTCAAAAACAGAATCATAAACCATCAATTTTATTCTGCAGAAAATCAAACAATCCAATGTCTAGAACAAACATATAGTACATAAAAAAATGACTCCCACTAGACAAAAACATCCTCAGAAATAGTGTGCTCATGAAAACCTTAGGCGTTAATCCCTTGGTTAATGGGTTCACTAGCATGGAACATGTACCTATATGTTCAATGGAAATCTGTCCATCCTGAACTCTCTCTTTAACAACTAGAAACTTGATGTCGATAAACTTCAACTTCGTTGAGCTCATGTTAATGTTAGAGTAAAGCACTGCTGAATTATTGTCACAGTAAATCTTTAATGGCTTGTCAATGCCATTTACCAATCACAGCCCAGTGACAAAGTTCCACAACCATATCTCATTGTTGAATGCCTCATAACGAACAATAAGCTCCGCAAACATAGTTGAAGGATCTATGAGAGTCTGCTTGACAGACTTCCATGAGATGGCTCCTCTAGCTAACATAAAGATGTAGCCTGATGTGGAGCGCCTGCTATCTTGGCATCCCACAAAATCGGAGTCAAAGAACCCGATGACATCTAAACTGTTTGATCTCCGATAAGTGAGCATGTAGTCTTTTGTTCTCCTTAAATAACGCATCACGCGTTTAGCTGCCTTCCAATGCTTCATGTCGGTTCACTTAAATATCTGCCCAAATCTCCCACTATAAATGCTATGTCGGGACGAGTACAAATTAGAGCGTACATTAGACTCCCTACTACTGACACATATGGAATCTTCTACATATCTTTTCTTTCAAGACCATTAATGGGGTACTGTTTGAGACTAAACTTGTCGACTTTAGCAATGGGCGTGTCCCCTGGTTTACAATCTTTCACATCGAATCTACTCAAAATCTTATCGATATAGCTCTTTTGTGACAACTCAATGATACCTCAAGAATGATCTATCAGTATCTGAATACCTAATACAAAAGAAGTGTCTCCAAGATCTTTCATCTCGAATTTCTTCATCAGAAATTTCTTGGTTTCGTGTAGTAAGCCTATATTGCTACTAGCGAGCGGAATATCATCGACATATAATAAAAAAAAATATTTACTCCCATTGAACTTGTATTATACACAATCATCAACAACATTTACCTCAAAATTGTATGAGGTGATGACTTGATGGGACTTGTGATACCATTGACAGGAAACCTGTTTGAGACCATAGATGAATTTCTTCAACTTGCAGACCATAGACTTTGGATCTCCTAATACAAAGTTTTCTGGTTGTACCATGCAAATCGTCTCGTCAATGTCTCCATTGAGAAACGCAGTCTTGACATCCATCTGATATAGCTCCAGATCAAAATGAGCCACCGGTACTATTATTGTTTTAAAAGAGTCTTTCGAAGATGCCAGAGAGAAAGTCTCTTTGAAATCTATGCCTTCCTTTTGAGTAAAGCCTTTAGGTACTAGACGAGCCTTATATCTCTCAACATTGTCCTTCGAATCCCTCTTGATTTTAAATATCCATTTACAGCCAATGGTCTTCACACCTTTAGGGAACTCGACGAGATCCCAAACGTCATTGTCTTCCATAGACTTCATCTCATCCTTCATGGCATCAACCACTTCTGAGAGTTAGAACTACACATGGCTTGATGGAAGTTAATCGGGTCATCCTCCATTAAACTAATGACATCCTCACATTCTTGGAGAAAGAAGATATAATCATCTGGAATTGCATTTCTTCTCTCCCTAGTGGATCTCCTCAATGACACTTCTTGAGGTTGTTGAGTTTGTTCTATAGGTGGTGCTTGAGAACGAATCTCATTGTTGTCTTGGTCTGGAACAATGTTAGGGATAGGAGCCTAAACATTGTCATCTAGTTTCGGAATTGTATCTTGAACAACAATAGGAATAGAGACGTGATCGTCGTCAATAATAGATTCTTCTTCAAAGACAACATTACTTATGTTTTCTTCTTCCCAAACTCAATATTCTCAAGGAATCTCGCATGTCCCGTTTCAAAGAAGGATCTTGATGTGGGATTGTAAAACTTTTATCCCCAAAAGCGTTCAATGTAACCAACGAAATAGCAGCTAACCGTCCTTGAGTCCAGTTTTCTTCCATGTGGCCTATAAGGCCGTGCCTTAGCTGGACAAGCCCAAATGTGCAAGTGCCTAATGCTAGGCTTCTTGCCTGTCCAAAGCTCATAGGGGTTTTGGCAACTGCTTCGCTCAGTACCCTATTAAGGATGTACACTGTGGTCTTCAAAGCTTCTCCCTAAAGTGACTCTGGCAAGGAAGAATGGCTAATGATACTCCTTACCATATCCTTAAGAGTTCGATTTTGTCGCTCTGCAACACCATTCGTGCTAGGTTTGCCCGACGTGGTGTATTGTGGAACTATTCCACACTCATTGGGAAAAATAGCTAATGGTCCTAGACGTTGTTATCCCAATCCATCATACTTGCCGTAGTATTCATCACCACGGTCAGATCTGACAGCCTTTATTTTCTTTCCAAGTTGAAGTTCAACTTCAGCTTTGAAAGATTTGAAAATGTCCAGAGATTATGACTTCTCGTGTATCAAATATAGGTAACCGAATCTAGAGCAATCGTCTATGAACGTAATGGAGTATTGCCGTCCATTCCAAGAAGCCGTAGGGAATGGACCACAGATATTAGTATGTATTAGTTCTAAGACGTCTGTAGCTCTCTCGACACCTAATTTTCTAATATTTGTTCATTTTCCCTTGATGCACTCAACACAAACTTGGAAGTTTGTTAAATCTAGGGACTCAAGAAATCCATCTAACACAAGCCTCTGAATTCTCTGCTTAGAGACATGACCTAAGTGCTTGTGCCATAAGCGTGAAAATATAAGCAGAATTTTCACTTATTTTTCTCTTTCTACCACGTGAACTAGTTTGCAGTATTTCGTTATAGGAACTAACAACATCAAGCATATACAGATTATCAATCAAATAACCGAAACCAACAAAATTTGAATTTTGATAGAGACTAACTTTATTGTTTCCAAATGAACAAGAAAATCTTGATTTGTCCAAACTAGAAATAGAAATTAAATTTCATCTAAAGGACGGTGCAACAAAAATCTCAAACAAATCCAAATAAAACCCAGTTTTTAATTATAATCTGAAAGTCCTTATAGCTTCCACTGCAACTTTATTGTTGTCACCCACAAAGATGAATCTTTTAGTATCACTTGGCGGTCGGCTTCACAGGCAACCCTGCATAGACAACTTATGTGAGTAGTAGCACCAGAATCTACCCACCAAGTATCTTTAGGTACAGAAGCTAAATTAACTTCAGAACAAACTAAAGTTAGAAGCATACCCTTCTTTACACTCTAGGCAACGTACTTGGAACACTCATTCTTCATGTGTCACGGCTTCTTACAAAAGTAGCAAGCGAGTTCCTCGTTCTGCTTCTTTTGTTTCTTTTGCTGAAAAGGTCCTTCCGTAGTATCCTTAGCTCTCTTCCTTTCTTGTTCTGAGAGTTTGATGCCAAGTGAGCACTCTTAGTCTTATCACGATGATGCATCTCTTCTTCTTGTACACAGTGAGATATAAGCTCATTGAGGGACCATTTGTCATTCTGAGTGTTATAACTCACTTTGAATTGCCCAAAGTGTGCAGGAAGAGATATCAAAACCAAGTGCACGAGCAAGTCCTCAGACAGATCCAACTTAAGCGACTTGAGTTTTGATGCAAGATTAGACATTTCCATGATATATTCCCTTATGTTTCCTTTGCCCTTTTACTTCATCGCAATGAGTTTAGCCAAAAGGTTACTCGCCTCTGATTTTTCATTCTTAGCAACATATTGCTCAATTTCCTCAAGGAACTTCTGGCGCTCTCGCTCTCAGTAATAGAGCCTTGAAACGCTTCCAAAATGGAACGTAAACACATTCAATTAGAGCTATTCTACCTCTCAATTTTAACTTCATTGGGGTTTTTCAGAGTAGAAGTGGGTCGATCTGAACGAAGTACAAGAACTAAATCCATACAATCGAGGAAAATCTCCACGGTTTCTTTCCAGACCTTAAAGTTCGTCCCGCTCAGCATTATTGGGATGTTGTTGACTTGGGCAGAGACGTTCGTAGTAGTAGCAACAGAAAATGGATCAAGAACAAAATAAAGAAAATAAAGACATGCACAAATAATGCAAATTGGAGATCCATCTCAAGATACCTAGCACAAAATTAATTCCTAGTCTTTGGACAGAGAAATTAACTGTAAGTGGTACTCTCAATACAATGATCAAATACTAACAATAAGCTATGTNTGGCGGTCGGCTTCACAGGCATCCCTGCATAGACAACTTATGTGAGTAGTATCAGCAGAATCTACCCACCAAGTATCTTTAGGTACAGAAGCTAAATTAACTTCAGAACAAACTAAAGTTAGAAGCATACCCTTCTTTACACTCTAGGCAACGTACTTGGAACACTCATTCTTCATGTGTCACGGCTTCTTACAAAAGTAGCAAGCGAGTTCCTCGTTCTGCTTCTTTTGTTTCTTTTGCTGAAAAGGTCCTTCCGCAGTATCCTTAGCTCTCTTCCTTTCTTGTTCTGAGAGTTTGATGCCAAGTGAGCACTCTTAGTCTTATCACGATGATGCATCTCTTCTTCTTGTACACAGTGAGATATAAGCTCATTGAGGGACCATTTGTCATTCTGAGTGTTATAACTCACTTTGAATTGCCCAAAGTGTGCAGGAAGAGAGATCAAAACCAAGTGCACGAGCAAGTCCTCAGACATATCCAACTTAAGCGACTTGAGTTTTGATGCAAGATGAGACATTTCCATGATATATTCCCTTATGTTTCCTTTGCCCTTTTACTTCATCGCAATGAGTTTAGCCAAAAGGTTACTCGCCTCTGATTTTTCATTCTTAGCAACATATTGCTCAATTTCCTCAAGGAACTTCTGGCGCTCTCGCTCTCAGTAATAGAGCCTTGAAACGCTTCCAAAATGGAACGTAAACACATTCAATTAGAGCTATTCTACCTCTCAATTTTAACTTCATTGGGGTTTTTCAGAGTAGAAGTGGGTCGATCTGAACGAAGTACAAGAACTAAATCCATACAATCGAGGAAAATCTCCACGGTTTCTTTCCAGACCTTAAAGTTCGTCCCGCTCAGCATTATTGGGATGTTGTTGACTTGGGCAGAGACGTTCGTAGTAGTAGCAACAGAAAATGGATCAAGAACAAAATAAAGAAAATAAAGACATGCACAAATAATGCAAATTGGAGATCCATCTCAAGATACCTAGCACAAAATTAATTCCTAGTCTTTGGACAGAGAAATTAACTGTAAGTGGTACTCTCAATACAATGATCAAATACTAACAATAAGCTATGTCAAACAATAGCATTTATTTGGACCGACTGTTGTTCACATGAAAAATCTTTATAATTGTCACACATTTATCATCGTAGGTTCGTTGTTATTTGGCCAAACTATGTCTTCCTTTGTGCCAAGCATAGTTCACATAAATGACTCCGTACAAATAATCTACATATTTTTAGTCAAACTAATCTACACAACAGGGGTTACTTTGGTAACATGTTGTTTCAATCAATTTAATTAAAAATACTAAACATCTAAAAGAAATAATCAAAACCAAGGTTTTAATTATTTTAAACTTTAAACCTTTTTTTAAAAAAAACAAAAAATAAAATTCAACAGTCAAAGTCAAAAGTCAACAATCAAAATTCTGGTCTAAATCAACAGCCAACTATAGCTGGTCAAAATCGAGTTTTAGGCACCTTTTTCAAGTTCAAAGCCCATAAAATAGGATTGTAGGCCACTCAAATCCAAGCAAACGTGGCCATCACTTTCGGCGACATTTAGTGTCCAACAATTAAACAAATTGAATTCATTAAAAAAAAAACTATAATTTCCTTCTCTTTTTAAAATTCTTTCACAAAATTGAAACTTGATTCAATAGCCGAATGCATCAAGAACAACCAACAATCATTATATTATGAATCAAAATCCAATTTAGATATTCTTAAATCTTAAATTGATAAGGAAAAAATAACCTCAGTTATTCTTAAACTTTAAGGAATTTCACAAAATCCAAACATTCCATTCGACAAAAAATAATACAAACACCATATGAATAGAATATGCACAAATCCTAATAATTTAACAACGATGACCGCTCAGATACCACTTGTAATAAATATAAATCATACCTAATATTGAAATCAAATCTAGATGTAAACATCCTAGATTAAAATAACTAAAAGACTAGAATATACATCATGCCAGAATATTAGGATTCACGGATTCGGGTTATATACCTAGATCCATTATGAATGATTGTTTACTGTTGTAAAATTATTACGATAATCGATCACGTACTGATGAACACGAACGAATGTGTGTGGTTTGTGATTTTCCTCAACCAAATCGCCTTATTTCCTCAATCGGTCCATCGTCTCTCTTCCATATGGGAATAATGAAAATTATATATAATTTGGTATATTGGGGACCATAACCAAAAAAATATTTATATATTGCTTAATTAGAATTTCCATAACCCCCTAATTATAACTATATTGGTATCTACTCAATTAGCTATATTTATTAAATGACTAATATAATTGAATTAAATATGTTGCTATTAAATATGAAAATCGTTGGTTTTTCCGACCTAAATATTTAGGAAAATCGTTAACAATAGGTACAGATAGAGGCATGGACATATCAAATTTGTCTCGTTTTCCAAGTATTATGTTGAGATTTTATTTGATTGGGGAGAGCAGTTTGTTGTGTCATCATAAACTAATGATTAGTTTTCGATTCAGCTTTATCACCTGACCATAAAAAGGAAATAGTCGAGCCCTTGTTTGGCACATATTAAAATTAAGTTTTTAGTGAATTTTATAAAAGTTGATGAAATGTGTTTTTAAAATAGAGATGACAATGGGGCG